>JAADWH010000421.1:0-23132 GCA_023335995.1 Globisporangium nagaii
GATCCGCCTGGCTGGTTGCGAGCAGTCAGATGCCGAGACGCAATCCGCGACCTGGCGTGGTCGGGCAAGTAGCAAAACAGCGGCGGGAGAACACGGTTGTGGGCGAAAGCGAACATGGCTGCCCGCGTGTGGCCTCGGTGGTTGCGTGGCTTGTTGAGGAGAGAGAAGAAGCGCGAATGGCAGGAGCCTTCGCAAGCGCTGTCATCGGCTTTGCCAGCCGAGAATCAGAAGGTCAAACCTAAGGGATTCAACTTCAACAAGCATCCTCGCTGTTTTATGAAAAATCGAAAAATGCGAACCTCTTTATCTGGCGTGCCGGTGGATCTGCGCATCGTTTTCGTCGACAGATCGGAACTCCATTTTTTCATGGTCGTGTTAGAACCGGCGCCGCTTAAGTTTTCCGACCTCTCAACGCTATAAAAAGGTAGGAAAACTTTGCCGAGCTCATCATTTATACTTGAATCCACTATGAAAAACAGCTCCTCCCGGCCAGTTTTCCGATTCGTATCTTTCGCCTGGCTGCTCCTCCGAGGTTCACTCTCTGGCGCTCTCATCCTCGACCACCTCCGCCCGTCTCCACTTTCTCCATTTCGTTTTCCAAGCGTTCAGCAGCGTCGAGCGAGCGAGCTCGTCAACTGGCAATCCGAGCAAACACGCACGCCAAGCTCGAGCGCGCCGCAAGCCCAGCAACACAGCAGCCTCCGAGAGAGGCGCCGGGTGCTCCAGTGGTTAACGCACTCTCTGGCTCCTCCGGATCCGCGAAACGTGTGTGCTCCCCTCCCTCCTGCGAGCTTTGTTTCTGCGCGAGCTTCCATTTCGCAGCGAGTTGGTTAACTGGCTTTCCAGGTTGAAGCTTCACGTCACGGCTCTTCGAGCCGGCGTGCTCTCTGGGCAAACTGCGGCAACGGATTGGTCGCTCGCTCATGCTTCCTTGCTTTGCTTTGCACGCGCGACTTGCTCTGCATGTGACTCTCGCGTGCAGAGCAGCGTCAGGCTCGAGCTGCGCGTTGCTTGCACGGGCTGCTCGCATCTCGTGCTGCGTCCGCCACGTTTTGCGGCTTGGATCGCAGAGGACGCGCCACTTTTCGCGACCCGAGCAGATCGCACGAGCCGCGGCTCGGCTCGGCTCGGCTCGATTTGGAGCAGAGAGAGCAACGAGCCGCGAACCGTGCATGTCCCTATTTGCAGCTTCTCGAAGCGCACAATTGAGGTGTGTTCCGAATGTGTGGTCCACACGAGGTGTTTTGCTCTGCCTCTTCACTGCCCAATCAGCGCCGCGAGCTCGCCTCTCAGCGGGCTTTCATTGGTAGATAAGGCGTCGATCCGTCTCGACCAACGGATCCTGTTTGTGTGAGGAGGTGGCCAGTTGCTCGCTCTTCATCTTCACGCTCATTCCCAAAGACGAGCGGCACCGACGGAAGAAGAGCTGCGCAGCGATCGAGAACGCGCATGGGACGGCGAGCGTGGCTCTGTGTTTTTCTCTTGGAGGAGGCAACTGCGATGCCGATGCTGGCTTCAGCGGCGCATACACAACTTCCTCGTGCTTGTCTGCATATGTGTGTCTATCTGTGTATGCGTGTTTGGCTCCTTTTCTCGTTTTACGGACCTGGCGCTTTCTCCGTGGCGCTCGGTTCGAGGAAGAGAGCCGATAGTGAGAACGGGGGTCGAGGGATCTCTTCGGATCAATCGTGAAGAAGGGGTTTTCACGATCCTCTCCATAACCAAAGTCAAAACCAGTCAAGTTGAACAGCATTTCATGCCAATCGCAGACCTTGCAGTCAATAGCAAGTCCATTCGTCCATGCGTCGAGGCTGTAAAAGCCGTCTTTCAAATCGGACCGTCGTGCCGCGCAGACGAGGGCTCGTGAACTCCCATCACGCTGCAACCCAGCAGTCTTTACATGCCCTTGCAGAAATAAGTCGGCGGCTCTTGCCCAGTTGTTGCCTCGACGCTGCCCAGCGCGCGCGCACTCATGCCGAATTGCCTCCTCACCGAATCAAAGTTGTGAGGGCACGCGCGCATGGAGAAAGAGAAGGCAAGGCTGCATGAGACACGAGCGCGTTGTGGCTTCTGATATCACGACGAGCACAATTGTTGTTAGACAATCTTCACAACAAAAAAGTCGCTCTCTCTCACAATAGCAGCAGCAGAGACAACAACGCCTCGGCATCCACCACGTCGCGCTGTGATCGCGGCCGCATCACACGATCCTCCCGAGATGCGGACAAGAAGCGTTTCAATGGTTGCGTTCGCATGGGAGCGAGATTTTTCGGGCGCGGCAATCAAGTGAAAGCAGGTTGTGAGCAGCGCTGGCTGCTTGGGATCGCATGTTGCCTTGCGCGGTCGTCGCGGAGCCTTTGCGTCCAGCGGAGCGCGGGGCTTGCGGGGCGGAGGATGGCGCGAAGCGTCTGGCGCCACGCACACGCACCACCGCGCGAGCGCATTGACAAGCGACCCTCAACTGGCATCGCGAGGATCCAAAAGCCGAGAAAACATTTGGACGGCGGATATTCGCAGTGCGAATTGCATGAGTTGGAGAAAGCACAAGATGGCTGGCTTGAGCAGTCTGCCCAGTCATGCCGAGACTGCTGACTGCTGATAGACGGCGGCAAAAAGTGCGAGCCGACATTTCGGGTGTCACAGTGAAAAGTGAGCGCTTTTCTCAATATTTGAGCTAACGGATCGAGGCAAAGGGAAACAGCTGCTCGAATCTCACGCCCGGAAAACGTCCTGGAAGACAGCCACAGAAGCGAAGCGGTGGAAAAGCACCTGGAGATGACACGCAGAGGGTCGCTCGCACATGGCCGTTCAGTTCATGCCATGGAGGCGGCGCACAGGAACCATTCGCGTTGATATGTGTGTGTGTGAGAGAGAGAGAGAGAGAGAGAGCGCACCCACAGCGAGGAGGGATTGCCTGGATGATGATGATTTTCTCGCTTGGATTCTCCATCTCAGAGGCGATATGGTTCGCGTTGATGGCGATTTCTGGACGAGTCCAACACCACCCACAAGCTTCTCCGCAAAGTCAACCGCGAGAGGTAGTCTGAATGTGTAAAGAGGTCGGCGCATTTGCAAAGCGCGAGAGGAAGTCTGGGTTGCAAAGAGCGACCATCCAAGCCGATATCTTGGCGTTTGTATGTCGCAGTGCCTCGGGTTTTGTATCGAAAGTGCTTGATAGTGCGTCATGGAAATTTTCTCGAATCGCGTCGTGTCCTGCATTCAAAATGTGCGTTAGTCGAGTAATGTGTGCACATTGCGTCGTGTGCCGCGTCCAAACTGGATGCGAAAACGTCGCAAAGACAAAAAAGCGCGTGAGAAGTCGCGAAAAACCAAGTTTCGCAGGCTTTCACCTCTACAACTCGATAATCTTCCTGCAAAGAAACGGGCGAGAGACCAGCTGCTCTCTCTGAACTTTGGCTGGTGGGAAGAAGCCAACCAACCAACCGACTCGCGAGCCGGCCAGCCAACCGCAGACCACACAGTAACAACTGGCGAGCGGCCAAACCCGCAAGGGTCTAGCACAAGCCAAACCAGCACCCACAACACAAGCACCCGAGCTCCAGCGCCAGGCGTCCGCCGCCGCCGCCTCCTCGGCGCAAGCGATTCCGGCTCACTCCCTCGCTCACTCGAAAACGTTCCCGCGCGCGCGCACCAACCTCCACCGGCTCGGCCCGTCTGCTCCAGCGATCTCCTCAACTTCCTCCTCGGTACCGCCTATCTGCCGCCGAGCAAAGAAGTGTCGAGCTCCTCTTCGTTTCGGTCCGAGCCAAGCCGCTTGAATCCATCCAACCATCGCGAGCCAAACGACAACAAACAAACCGCTTGCTCGTTTGTCTGTCTGCTGCGCACGTCCGCCCGGGTCTCTCTCATTCCCCAATTCGATCGCAGCCGAACGCAACACGCAACACCACCACTACCTGAAGAATGGCGACGACGCTGAGCCCCACGACCGCGAGCGCCACGCTCTCGCCGTGGACCAAGGACCACACGTACATCATCGAGTCGACGCGCCGCGCGCACGCGTGCTGCAAGTCGTGCGACGCCAAGATCGAGCTCGGCCGCCTGCGCGTCGGCGTGGTCTTCCAGCACATGAATGGCTTCGTGTGCATCAACTGGCACCACATCGAGTGCTACTCGGACGTGCGCGACATCCCGCTGCACAACCTCGAGGGCTTCGGTGAGCTCGACGCGTCGCACCAGCAGCTCGTGCAGAGCTACATGATCGCCGCCACGAGCGTGAGCGTGAGCACGGCGCCGCAGTGCATCCTCCCTGAGCCGCGAACCTGCTCTGCATAGAAGTGGGTGGCGATGAAGGCAAGCGGAAGGAGAGGAGGCAAGGAAACGAGCGATCCGTGCCAGCTTGGGATCTCTCTGTCGACGCCTGCTTGAAGCTCAGGAGCCAAGTCGCGTCCAGCGAGAGAAGCGTCGCGCACAGCTAATCCGCGCGCGCTCCACGCAGCAGCCCCTCCCACCAATAGTGTTATAGTATTCCAGCCTCGCCCGAGGAGAGCGAGAGTCACTCAGGGACGGACGACCCCGCCCTATTATTATTTAATCCAAACCACCGCCCGCATGCACGGGCGGCACAGTTTTCCTTCCCGTCTCCTGCTCAACGCGTGCGCCATCGTGCCCCGCTCTCCTGCGCTTCCTGGCCCCGAGTGTCCATCCGAGGCATCCGTTCGTGCGTACCTCCTCAAACAGGCACACTCGGGCAGGAACCGGATGGATCGTCTCGCTGCCGACAAGCACACGCACGTGCGCGTATCATAATTTTGGTCGCCGCAAAAGGTCGCCACACGCACATCAAGCAGAGAGGCGGCAACGTGGATTCTTCCGATCCATGCGCGCTGCACACCGCCGGCTTGTCTGTCGAGTCCTCGCCTTCCTCGTCTTCCTCGTCTTCCTCCGCCTCGACTTTCTGCTGCTCCATACATCGTGTTCGAGCCGATCGAGCCGAGCCGAGCCGAGTCACAAGCCAGAGCTTTTGCTGCATATTTCCAGCTGCGAGCCTCGAACCGACGAGCCGAGTCGGTGTGAGCCAGCTCAAAAATCTTTCCGGTTACGTAACCCAACACGACATAATCGTAACCCTCGCACCTTCAAACGCAGAACAGCAGCACAAAACACGACACGAGCCGCCATGGACCGCGACTCGTTCGTGAACATGGACATGGACGCGGCCATGGGCGACGGCGGCGGTGGCGGCGGCCGCGGCGCGCACGAGGAGAAGTTCCGCGTCTACAACGACGCGCTGCTGCACGCGGCCGCGTGCCAGGAGCCGCACTGCCAGGCGCACAGCGGCCGGTGTCACAAGGTGAAAGCCAGCATCGACCACTTCGTGCGCTGCTACGGCCCGCGCCGCAAGATCTCGCCCATCGAGAGGTACGGCGTCCGTCTCTGTGTGTGTGTAGATGCTGTATGTGTACATGACTGTAGCCTGCGTGCGCCTGTGCTGACTGCGTGTGTGGGCATCGGTATTGTACACAGCTGCGACTCGTGCTCCAAGATCTGGGGCTTGCTCTGCTTCCACGCCAAGACGTGCGCGACGCCGTTCGGCCAGCACTGCGTCGTGTCGCAGTGCGACTACCTGCGCGAGAAGATCGCGCGCAAACGCGAGCGCGACCAGGCCGAGCTGCGCCAGGCGAAGGAGCGATTACAGACCAAGTTCGAGGAGTGGCCCGTCGAGCGCCGCGTGGCGCAACTCGAGGCCGACCGGCAGCAAGTGCTGCACGTCATCGCGCAGATACAAGCCGACCGGGCACAGCGGCAGTAAGCAGGAGCGAGCCGTATATCGTTGACAGCAGCGGACGGAGGCGGGCGGCTGACTCGGCCGTGCGTGCGCTATTATATGGAGAGCGCATGAGGCGAAGCGCAGCTACGAGCACACAGGCGTGAGAGGAGATAAAATGTACGTGCTGCGCGTGTTCGTGCGGCTTGTTGTGTGGAGACATGAGGCTGATCGGATGCGCTGTGCGTGTGTGTTGCTGCAGGTCGATGCTGCTGTTTGTTTTTCTTCTGCTTCCCATTCGCTTTGCTATCGTTTATGTATCCATCGGCATCTTCTTTTCTCTCCACACGCGCTTGCTCCTGCATGCCATCTTGTGCGGGTTCTGCTGGCGACTGATGGGACGTGTCAATGCGCAGGCAGGAGAGCGAGCGGACGACTCCTCGTGCAGTGGCTGGATGAAGATGTGTCGGTCTCCTGAGCTTGCAGCATGTAGCTGTTGAGCGAATGGGTTCACTTTGGCTTGTCTTTTGAGCTGGCGTCTGGCATGGAGACGAAGAGCACCAAGGCTTGCCAGACAACGGAGATGGCTCCATGCATGCTGTGCACGCTGCTGAAGAGACGTGCGCGTGACTGGCTGGCTGGTGATGAAACCCCAGGGATCTCGCGTCTGGAATTAGGCGCGGATGGCGACCAAGAGTCCAGGAGCGAAACTCCGTAACGAACCCGACCGACTGGAGGCAGGCAGGTGTTGACGGCGCCATACGCTCGTCCCGTCGCCAGCAGCACCAGCCGCGAAGCTCGTGCGTCTCTGTCTACCTGGCCCCAAGCCGTCCGTTTGAGTTGATCGCGTCGCGAGAGAGAGAGAGAGAGAGAAGAGAGAGAACTGCCACAGCAGCACGATGCAGGCAGCTTATGTCGTCGGCAGCCGCGTCGACGGGCTCTACGATGGCAACAGCGACGACATGTGGTACCCCGGCCGCGTGCAGCTCGTCCACAACGCGGAGGGCGACACTAGGATGCGTTCCTACCAAGTGCTCTACGACGACGGCGAAATCGAGCACCACGTCGTGCCAGAGTTCCTGCGAATCCATGTGGCTGGCACGCTGAGCGTCGGCACGCGAGTGTTTGGGCGATACGCTGGCGGTGACGAGTGGTACCCTGGCAAAGTCACGGAGGTGCAGGACAACGGCTGCTACACGCTCGAGTACGACGACACGGAGGTCGAGAGCGACGTTCCGATTGAGTTCATCAAGGAGCCGACGGAAGCGGTGTTTGAGCCCACAGCAGCAGATGAGGGAGAGGCTGAGGATGGCGCGATTGGCGCGGCGAGCATTGAGCAAGGCGACGAGGCTCCGGACAGAGATCAAGGAGACCGTCCGTCAACCGCAGCCGCAGCAGCAGCAGACGATGTCAGTGATCAGGAAGCCGTCGAAGGTGAGGAGACTCCAGCCCACGACGAGCCAACGAGCCCAGTGGAGCCACAATCAATGTCCAGACACGATGAGGACTCTGAAGCGCCACGGAGAGCTGCCGCTGCCGAAGTCGAAGAACCACAGCAGCGGGAGCAGCCTGCAACCACGATGCAACAGCAGCAGAACTACGAGATGGAGCGACCGCGCTTCCACCCAAAGTCGAAGCCCGCCGATGCTGTCTCGCCATCGCATCAAGAGCACCACCAGCAGCGAGCTCAACACGAACCAGCTCCCGCTACCGCGAACAGCCACGTCGAGACGGATGAGTACGCGAGCATCGTCGAGTCCATCGAGCTACTCGGACGACGACTCGGCGACGCCGCGTCGACCAAGGCGGTGCTGTCGACGCTCGTGAAGCAGATGCGCGCGTTCCCGCAGGTGACAGCGGACCTCGTGCACGAGCGCAACGGCGAGAAGCTCGTGCTCGATGTGCTCAAGTTCCACGACGCGCACGCCGTGATCCAGTGCTACTGCTTCGTTTTGCTGCGGCGCCTGTGCTTCCTGTGCGCCAAGAGCACGCACTTCTTCCTGCGCAACGGGATCATCGACTTTGTCGCGAGCGCGATGCGCAAGTTCGCCGAAGACGCGATCCTCCAGGCGTCAGCGTGCGGCGCGCTCGCGGTGTTCACGCGCGTCCACGCCGGTTTGAACCTGCTGCTCGAGCGCCGCGTGGCGCAGCTCGTGCTCGCGACGATCGTGTACCACAAGACGTACAGCATCCACACGCGGCAGGTGCACTACTACGCGTGCGAAGGTACGGAAGACGGCCCGTCTCGTATGGTTTGTTGCATGCGACCCGTGAGGCTGAGTATGCGTGACTAACGTGTTGTCGTATGTGCATGAGCAGTGCTGCTGGAACTCTGCGAGCTGGGAGATCGCACAACGCTCGACGCGCTCTGCGGCGACCAAGTGGACGCGGGACTGAGCGACGTGTCGCCCATTTCGCTGCTCCTGTTCCTGCTGCGGCAGGGGCTGTCGTTCGACGACAAGAAAGCGTGTTGTGCTGTCGGCACGCTGCTCATGTGGTAAGAAGCCCATGCTGGTGTGCATTGGCTGTCTTCGAGCTGGCAACTGACATTTGTTGCCTTATGTCCGCTGCTGTTCATAGTCTCGCGGCGAGCAATCGCTACGCTGCAGGTGTGATTCTCCGCCTGAACGGACTGCCAGAGCTCTCGACCGTGATGGCGAAACACCCGTCCGAGCCTGGCATCCAGAAGTACTCTGCCAGCGCATCGAAAGAGATCGCGCTCTCGAGCATTCAGAAATCGTCGCCACCGAGTCGGAAAGTGAAGGAGACGGCGTCCGAGATCCTGCAGGAGTCCGGCTCGCTCGAGGAGCTCCACCAAGAGAGGTATCATCAGACGAACGGCTCCAAGTCCAGCAGCAGGGCAACAGTAAGCGGCCGGAGTCGGACACCTGGCGGCGGCGGCGTGGGCAAGCGCAAGACTGCGCCAGTTGCGAGCTACCCGTCACCGACACGCGGCGTCTCGAGTCTGTCGTACAAAGACCCGCTGTCGTTCTCCAAGTTCGCGTCACCCATCGGCAAAGCGCCGTACTTGCCGTCCAACATGAACTCGTTTGCCGTGCATCCGTCCTCGATGACAGCTCAGCAGCAGTGGAGCAGCCTCGTGATACTCGATGGTGCTGCCGGCGACATGTTCTCATCCGGACTGGAGCGCAAGCAGTTTGCGAAGGAGGAGCGCCAGTCGCTGCTCTTCGAAACCTACGGCGTGCAAGGCGGAGGAGGAGTGCTCGCGCGGGAGAACCCCCCAGCCACGAGGACGCAGGGTATCAAGCGCAAGCAGCTCAAGACGCACATCGTGTCGGCCGCCGAGTCGGCGTGGGCGACCCCCGTGGTGTCTCCGAAGAAGCTCATGCGCGACGAAATGCTTGCGGGTCCGTCAACCGCATCGGGGCTGCCGTTCTCGAGCCGCTCGGACATCGTTGGCATTGGCTCGTTTGCACCGCAAGGCACGACGCAGCGGTACTACGAGAGCATGGATGAGTCGATGGACGCTGCAGAGCAGCAGCAGCAGCAGTTTTACTATCAGCAGCAACAGCAAACACATCGCTCCGAGCTCTCGCCAACCTCAGGTCGCATGCAGCAGCAGCAGCAACCGACCAAGAAGAAGAAGAAGAAGAAGACGGCGTCAAGCGGCCGCGAGTCCTTTCAAGTCAGGATCGAGAGCGAGACCCAGCTGCGGATCTCGAGAGAGATGCGCTCGCCGTTTGCATCGCCGATCTCGCCATCCCACAAGCGCTCGAAAGGTACGGGATCTTCGTCAAGAGCTGGTGGCGTCAAGTTGTCCGTGAAGAGCTCGTCGTCATCCTCTTACGGCAGTGTACAGCGCGCGAGTGCGACGAAGAAGATGCTGAAACCCGATCTGAACACCAACACTGAGTCGCTGACAGCGTACGCGGCCAAGCTGTTCAACGAGGACTTTGGGTTCGAAGGCGACGCGAATGGTGGCAGTGGGGCGGATCTGAAATACAGCGCTACTCCCAGCGCGCTCTCGGCGCGAGAGCAAGCGGAGATCCAGGAGCGCGAGCGGCTTAGCTTTGCCGAGAAGCTGCACAAGATGATCGACAAAGCCAAGTCCACCTTGGCGGTGAGCAACGTCACCTCCGAAGCAACCTCGTCGCGCTCGTCCAGATCGACGACGATCTCAAAGTCGGCGAGTGGCTCGAAAGGCTCGTCTGTAAGACCACCACCGCCTGCTGATGTTGTAGTACCAGTTGAGCGACCAGGTGCGCCGTCTGCCGTGAAGAAGACGCGCGTGCAGTCGGGAAACCACACGCCACGGAAGCCTGCAAAAGAAGCAGCAGGTGAGGCTTCAGCTCCAAGCGGATCGCTGTCACTGTCTTCATCCAGCCAGCCAAAGGTGCAGTCTCAAGAACCCAAGAAGCAGAGCGGAAGCAAAATCTCCAGTCTGTCGACGCTAAAGCGGCCAGTAGCGGCTCTGCCAGCAGCGAGTGCGAAGAGCACTGGTAGTGGATCCCGAGCAAGCAAACCCGAGTCTGTGAGACTAGCGCCGACACCCAAGTCTGCGTCCAAGACAAAGCCTCCTGCAGCGTCAGCAAGCAAGACTGTGAAACTCGCGACGCCAGCAGCGCAGATCGGAGCGAACGAGTCCAGTGACGGAGACTCGGAGCTCAGGAGAGTGGATGCTGAGGATCTATCGAGCGAGACAGCTCCCGTCGAGACAGAAACATCCGCAGCTGAGGCAAGTATCGAGCACGCGGCGCGTTCGGTATCCAGCGAAGTCAATCTCCAGTCTACTCCGGCTGACGACACAGCTTCATTCAAGGAGAATGACGTGGAAACCGAGTTTGCTGCCTCCCAAGAGCTCCAAGAGCAAGCTGAGAGCTCGCACGCAGATGAAAGCGCGGTCGCCGAGACTGAGCAACCTGTTGCAGCCGATGCAGCGAGGACGGTCCCAGCCGAGAGTGAGCACGCGCATGCGGAGGAAGCTGTCGCGAACAGCAACGATGCGACTGAGGCAGACGACAGCAGCACCAGTGCCGTCGAATCACATCGCGAAGAGCGCGCAGCAGTGGAAGAAGTGGAAGAGGTGGCTCCCGAGTCGCCCGACGCTCAGTCGGAAGTTGCGGATACTCTGTCGCCTGACCTGGAATCACCTGCAGACGCAGCTGAAGTGGCTGAGAATGACAACGACGAAGCACCTGAAGCAGCGGATACCAAACCAGCGGAGCCACTTGATGTGCCAGTCGAAGCAGTCAGTGCGGACAAGAGCGATGATGTCGATCCATCGACTGACGCAGCTCCCATGGATGACATGTACGCAGACGAGTACAATGAGTTTGATGACGACGCGGGCGGGGATGAAGCGGCGGAGGCTCTTGACGAGCTGGAAGAGCAGTCGGATGGGAAGCTTGCGCTCGACGAGCTGCTCTCCATGGCAGAGCAGGTTACTGCAGTCGTTCCAGATGTGCCTGTCAGCACTGACGCGAGTGGATTAAGCGACGGCACTGATGATGCGTCGGGTTCCAATCCTGGGGACGACCTGCAGTCACGTGAGGCTGAGGAGAGCGCTGCGTTGAGCTCCAGCAAAAGCGACGCCGATCTGTATGCTGACGAGGCGACTTCGCAGTTTGACGAAGCCCGATCTGAACCAAGATCTGCGCGTGCCATTCAAAACGCCGAGCCTTTGGCGCCGGATGCGACTGATGCTGGAGCTTTCGATGCAGCTGCTGCCTCCGCTAAGCTTGCTCCCGAGCCTTTGCAGACGGAAGACACCACTTCGCCAGCTGTGGGCAGTGCTGCTCATGAAGATTCATCGCCGATCATAAAAGAGAGCGATCTGAGAGCAGATGCAGAATCGGCAAGTGATGCGGATGATCAAGAGAGCGCTGCTGTCTCAAGCGTTGACGAACATGCCGAGTCGCTCCCAGACTGTGAAGCTGTTGTGGCTAAGGAGAGTGCTAAAACCAGCACTTCAGTCGCTCGGTCAAGAGATGGAAGCGACGAAGAAAGCAAGGATGTCGTACAGCATCCAGAAACCGAGAGTTCTGAAGCGACACCTGAAGTGACTGCAGCTGACAACGCTGTTTCAAGCTCGATGGACGAGCCTGGCGTTTCGCAAGCGGATGAGGAGAGTGTGCCCGCTGCCGATGAGCTCACAGAAGCTGAGCTTGCGGAAGATCGCCCCGCGAGCCGCGGTGCAGATTCGTACGCGGACGACGGCTTCGACTTTGAGGCAGAAGAGGAGGAGCTGGAGGCAGCAGCCGAGCAACCGATCTCTGTCGACTCAATCGAAGGAGCAGTCTGTGCAGATCAACAAAAGGGTGATGAGACGCTGGAAAGTGGAGGTGATCAGTGTTCGCCCCCAGTTGACGGTCCGACTGAGCCAATCGAGTCCAGTGATCTACCCCAGGAGGCAGCAGCGAACAGCGAGGCTGCCTCCGAGCAGGATCTCATCCGGAACGTGGACGAGAATGCGGCACACGATGAGATCGCGCTAGCAGCGCCAAGCGAGGCAGTGGAGCTAGCGACTGTTTCCGAAGACACTACTACGACTTCGACTGAACAACTCGAGGCGGCAGGTTCCAGTGAGACCGCTGTCGACATGTCCGACGCTGAGCGGATAGAAAAAGCGGCGCCAGCCATTGCTCCAGACAGTTCGGATGCTGGTGATGCGGCTCCAGATGACGGCTCTTCCGTTGCAGCGGAGATCGCTGAGCCTGAGGCTGCAGCAGAAGCGCCAGTCGAAGAAGAACCAGCAGCGGATGATGCTGGCGAGTACGGCGAAGACTATGGCGATGCGGACTTTGAAGAGACCGAGAATAGCGCGCGAGATCCTGTCGCTCCTCAAAGCGACGATTTCGACTCGCCTCCACTTGGCGAAGATGGCGTCGGCGACGAGGCAGTGGCTCCTGATACTGAAGTATTGGACGGCAGTGCAGCAGCGGATACAACTGGGGAGAAGCAGAGCGAGGACGACCTAGTTGGAGCGCAGCTTGATACCAGCGGAGACTCGAGTCCTGTTGATTCGACAAGCGGTGTTGCTGAGCCAGAGAGCAGCTCGATCAGCGTTGCATCTGGCGATCCGAGCGTTCCTGCGACCAGCATTCCATCCGAAGAAGCTCCATCAAACGGCGACAAAGGTGATCGCAACGATCAACTGCCAGATGCTCCTCAGGCTGCTTCCAGTGGGGAGACTCAAGGACACCACAGCGACGACGAAGTTGCGCACACCTCTGAAGCTGTCGGTGAGACGAGTGGTTCGCCGGCTCTTGAGGCTGCCGCCAACACAGAAGCCGAAGCAACTGTCGATCCGCAGGTTGAAGAAGTCACTCGCGATTCAGAAGCTGCTGCTGACGGGCATGACTCTTCTGCTGTCAATGTCGAAGCTACTCCAACCAACGGAGACAGCGAGAGTGACGCTAGACATGAACAGAGTGTCGACGATGTTGGGGACGCCTCGGTTGTTGACAGCGCAAAGGACGAGCTCGAAGCAGACGTGGCTTCTGGCGCCGCAACAATATCGAGTTCATTGCCAACGCAGCAAGACGACCTCGAAAAGTATGCTGAGAGCTATGGTGATGAGTCCGAGTTTGTCGACGAGAAAGCCCGCGACGATGGCGACACAGTCGAGAGGGACGACAATGAGCTCCCGACTGAGAGCGACTCTCCAGCTGCAATCGGCAGGGGTGGCAGTGTCGATGTCCCTGCCAGCGATCCCGCCGTGGAGTTGAACAAGACTGATCTGCACACTCGTGATGAAGCCACTGCAGAGCCAGCTCAAGAGAGCACCCCAGCAGCTCCAGAGGATCCAGTCATTCCAGTTGCTGCTGCTGTAGCCGAGGAAGCTGGGTCGGAGGCTGTTGGGAGTGAGTCGAGAACCGAATCTGCTCCACCGAGTGCTCAGACTGACACAAGCGATCTGCCAGAGTCGGAAGGAGCAGTTGCTGGCGAAGATGAGAGCGCAGTCGAAGAACTTGCGTACGAAGATGACTACACCGACGATGTCGCTGAACAGGACACTTCTCCGATCGCAGCAGCATCGCCAGCGCTTGAAGCAGATGCACCGGTTGAGAGCAGCACTGCCGATGTTGCGGTGAACGAGATCTCGGCAGACTCACAACCGCAAGGCAAGACAGAGGCAGACGCCACACCTGCCGCTGCACCGACAGAGAACAAGGAAGGCAACGGTGCTCCGGCTCCAGCTCCAGACGACAAACCAGAATCCGCTGAAGCGACTCCCGACGTGCGAGAGGATACAGAATCCGCGACAGACGAAGGCTACGACGATGGCGAATTTGACGATGGCGAGGCTTCTGGAGCGCGAGTTGCCGCAGACGCGGATCCAGCAACTGCAGCGATAGCAGAGACTCTGATCAGCAGCGCAGCGGAAGCTGAAGTTGCAGACGCCAGCGAAGCGCTCGCTGCTGAAAATGCTATCGAATCAGATCCCAGCGACAGCAGCGGCGAAGGAGACGTCTCTTCTCCGCCAGCAGCAGTCGACGAGAACGCTGATGCCGCTGCTGCTGAAGATACCGCGGAGGCAGGTGTCGATGCAGCCCAAGCATCACCACAAGCAGAAGCGGAAGACTCTGCGGATGTGGCAACTGTCGATGACAGCCATGGAAGTGAACCAGCTCCTGGTGACTCCGTTGCTGCGGAAGAATCAGGTGCGCGGGACGAGTCTGAAACCGAGAGCGGCAATGGCGCATCTCCGATCATCGCTGCTAGTGACGAGAGTCCGTTCGGTACGAGTCCAGAGGAGGCTACAGCTCAGGGCGAGAGCGTCGTCGAGGATCCTGTGGCGCTTGGGAATGGCGGCGAGCAGAGTGCTGAAGCGCAGGTATCTGAGCTCACTCCAGAGGAGAGTGAAGAAGGCACCAGCGATGCTGCCGCTCCGACTGAGCCTGAAACCTTGCCGCTGGTGACTGAACCAGCTGCCGTCGAAGCCAGCAAAGCAGAAACAAGCAGTGCCGAGGAGAATCGCAGTACCTCAGACGGAGACGAAGCACAGGCGTCACCACTGGAAGATGCTTCAGCAGCTGAGGAGCTATCCAAGGAGAGTGATACGCAGCAATCGTCACCAGAGTTTGCTTCATACGACGGTTTTGGCGACGGCGTGGGCGACTCAGAGGCGCCTCCTCCATCCGAGAGTGAGTCAGCACCGACGCCAGAGGGAGGAGCTGTCGAGAGCGATCTCGTCGCAGAGTCTGCGCAGATCGTCGACGAGCGCGAGCGTGACGCATGTGAGTCCGAGCCTCCACAGGATCGAAAAACTCCGATTGAAGACAGCGAGTCTCTTCAGGTCATTGGGGACGGTGGCAAGGAAACGGAGATCGACACACAGCCAAGTGAAGAGACGGAGCCGCCTGCGACGAGCGAGCCAGGGAGTCTGGAACGAGAAGGATCGTCTGAGGCTGCTGTGGTGATCAGTGATCAGGACGCTGATGCAACGGAAGAGGTAGCGCCGACAGAAGCACCAGACGCTGCCGATGCCGAAACAGAACACGACGAGAACGCAAGTGATCCGGTTGCTGAGAGTGGTGACCCCGAACTCGAGACAGTGGATCAGGAAAGCACCCTCCTTGACGCCGAGCCTCCAGTGGAGTTCGCTGCAAGTGGGGAAGCAGTGCCGATCGAGCGTGACGAGTCAGGGGGATATGTGGAGACAACAGCAGCTGGACCTGACACAAGCAGCTCGCTATTCGAGGACGAAGAGACTCAGCCTGACGACTTGGTTGAAGCGGTTGATCGAGCGCAAGCAGACTCTGTGCCAGGCAGTGAACCATCCCACAGCGCCGACGCAGAGACTGCAACGCAGTCAGTCGTGGTTGATGCTGGCGACGAATTCGCGAGCGAGCTGGACCAGATCGAGCCAGCAGAAGTGACAAGCGAACCTGAAACACAATTGCAAGCAGAGCAGCAGCAGCAGCCTGAACGCGACGAAGCCGAGTCTCCGGCGATCGACCAGTACGACGATTTCGAGGCCGAAGCTGAAACAGCCATCGCAGAGATCGCGGTGGCAGACTCGTCGTCACCGTCGCCAGCTCCAGAATCAGCGGACGCGTACGACGATTTCGAAGCTGAGGCGGAAGCAGTCATGATCCACGTGCAGCCGCCAGCGAGTGAGCTCGAACCCTCAGCTGCCACGCCATCTGCCATGGGCAGCGAGTCTCCGGGCTCGGATCTCTACGACGACTTTGAAGGCAATGACGACGACGCTGCTGCTCCAGCCGTTGCATCTCCAGCATTGCCAGACGATGATGCCGGCAGCAAGAAACCATCGGAAGCGACGATCACGGCCAGTTCTGGAGCAACGCCCACAGAAGAAGACGCCTATGAGGACGAGTACGCCGACGAAGCAGAGTACAACGACTTTGACGACGACCAGGACGACAAGCCCTCGGCAGCCAAAGCGACAGCAGCAGCAGCAGTGAACAGTGGCAGCAGCAGTCCGGCGGTGTTGTCGACCGAGTCGACGCCGCGAGAAGTGGACGACGACGATGAGCCACCTGCAGCAAGTGTTCCGAGAGCGACAGCAATCAAGGCGAAAGAGTCCGACGAGCCACCAGCGGAGCTTGAGGACGAGGACTATGCAGTGGAAGACGAAGAGTTCGAGGACGACAAGCCCAGCGTCTCTCTTGCTGCTGCACTGCCAAAGCCCAGCGCGACCCCAGCAACAGCAGCGATAACCAAAGCACCTGTAGTCGCCGCGAAGCCCGCCCAGGACGGCGCCGAGAACGAGAACGAGTACGAGGCCGACTACGACGCCGAGTACGACGATTTTGAAGACTAAACCACATTTATAACGAGTCATCGTATTGTACAGCGCCAAACCCGCCAATGTATCCATTTCAGTTCATTCTCCATGTCCTCCACACCTGCTTCTTGCTCTCCTGCGTGCCGCGCTAGTCGCTCTTGAAAAAGTCGCTCTTGCCGCCGGTCTTCTCCACGAGCCGCGTGCTCTCGATCACAATGTCGTGCGAGAGCGCCTTGCACATGTCGTAGATCGTGAGCGCCGCGATGCTCGCGCCGGTGAGCGCCTCCATCTCCACGCCCGTCTTGTGCGTCACACGCACGCGGCACTCGATCTCGATAGCGTCGCGCGCGGACACGCGGATCGCGATCTGGCAGTCCTCGATGGGCAGCGGGTGGCAGAACGGGATCAGCGCGCTCGTCTGCTTGGCGCCGAGCACGCCCGCGATGATCGCGGTCGCGCCGATCGGACCTTTCGGACCCACGAGCTGCTCGCTGCCATTGCTGGCGGCAGAGGCAGGCGCCGACGGTGATGACCCGCCGAGCCGACGCAGCTCGTCGAGCACGGCAGGTGGCAGCCGGATCGTCGTGCGCGCCGTCGCCGAGCGCTGCGTCACGCGCTTGTCGCCGACGTGCACCATCTGCGGCGCCTTGCCGTCCGCCGACAGGTGCGAGAACTTGGACGCGTCCGCGTCGCCAGCCTCGCTGGAGCTGCTGAAGGCACTGCTCTGCGAGGCTGTTCGCGCGCGCTGCACGCGGGACGTGCACGCTGCAGCCGGGATGCGGCGGCTGGTGCTTGGCGTCCACAGCGCAGGTGCAGCGCGCGATCGCGCGAGCAGCCTCATCGCCGCCATCTTGATCGAATGGGTGGAATGAGTTTGCCAGCCACTATAAGCGACGCTCGGTTGTAAGGGAAAATACATCGTTCATTCATTCAAAGCCTGTTCTTCACTTCTGCTCTTCTCCATGCACTCCTCCTTGTCTCCTTCCTGTCTCTCTGTCCTCTGTCCTCTTCTCCCCCTCCTAGAGCGCGCTGGGGCTGCTCTCCGCCCTCTGTGCTCACGAAAGCGTCCGACGTCGTCGCGAAACACAGCACGAGTGGTCAAGTGTCAAAAGGCGCAACCCCCAACCAGTTCCCCATCGCATCGCATGCATCACACGCCTGCCTGCCTGCCTCCACACGTTTAAATACGAACCACCGTGCTTACTTGTTACATGCTGGCTTCCCTTCCACTCCTCGCGCCTTCGCTCGCTCTTCAGTCCGTCTTTATCCGCTTCACGTCTTCGTCGCTATCCGAGTCTTCGTCCTGCACACACACACACAATGCCAAAAAAGCGCATGAGTCTCGATGCCACAGACCAGAGCGAACACACAAGCCCTCCTCTCGCTGCACGACGTACCTCAAGAGCGCGCTTCACGCCCGCTGCCCCTCCTTCGCCGCTCTCACTATCTTCGCCAGAGGCAACGCTTGCAGACTGTCCCTTCGGCTTGATCCCCTGCGGCGTGCCTGGGATCAAGTGCTCGAGCGTGATGTGCTTCGAGTTGGCGGTCACGGCTTCGTAGCAGTACTTGTGGAAAATGGTTTCCTGGTCCTCGGAGCCGTCCGGCACGGCAGGGTTGTGGATCGTCCCGAGCACGGCGTTCGTGTACATCCAGTCTTCCTCGTCCTCGTCCCAGCTCTTCGAGAAGCTCTCACTGTACACGCACGACACACCCAAGCAAGCTTTAGCACCACAACACAATCATACCAATATCCATAAACCCAGCAACAACGACAATGGCTCTCTTCGTTTCGTACCCGCAGATACGGCACTTGGTCACAGATTCGTCCACTGGCACGCGCGCATGGTCCCACGACTCCTTCACGTCCTCCTCGCTCTCCTTGCGGTCAAAGAAGCTGCTGCTCGTGTTCTCGCGCGGGGCCTTGTCGCTCGCAAAGTCTGTCACCCACTGCTCTTCGTCCGGGTACCACGAGCGCGAAATGCCGCCTTTGCCGCGCTCCTTGAGCGACCGGTTGTACTGGAACAGAAAGTCCAGGTGCGCGTTCAGCTTCTCCTGCTCCCGGAAGCGCAAGCCGCTGTCGCGACACACAAGCGGCAGGGCTGCGTACAGCTTCTGCACGTTCGACTCGACGCGATCTTTGTGGCTCACGATCTTGTCGCTAAACCACATGCGCGACGCGCCGCTCTCGCTGAATTGTTGCAGCTGCTGCTGCGTCGGAGGAGGCGGCGGAAGTGACGACGGAGGCATCTGGCGGAACTGCTGCGGCGGTGGGGGTCGCGGCGGAAAGTGCTGCGGAGGCGGCTGCTGACGGAGATGTGGGGGCATCGGCGGCGGCACGCGCATCTGCTGCTGCTGTTGCTGCTGTTGCTGCTGCTGCTGCTGCTGCTGCTGCTGCTGCTGCTGCTGTTGCTGCTGCTGTTGTTGTTGCTGCTGCTGGGGAATCGCTGGAGGCGGAGCGCCGGCATCGCTTTGCGTCAGCCCCTTGAGCTTCTGCAAGATCGACATCACTGCCGCTGCGTCCGGCGCGCGCGGCGGGTCGTTCGTGATCTCGTTACGCGGTGGCGACGCTGGTGGCGCCGTCTGCTTGCGCTTGAGCAGCTGCATCAAGTGCGCGACGTTCGCAGACTTGTTTGGCGCACCTGAAGGCGGCGGACCCGACCGAACTGGCGGCGGACCTTGCAGCACACCTTGAGCTGTAGCAGCCGTCGGGCTGGTTCCGCGCCGCGGATCGCGCATCGGCTGCCGAGCTCCCATGGCTACTGCCGGCGGAGGTCCGCGAGGAGGAGGTCCACCGAGAACTGCTCCGGGAGGCAGAACCACAACCGGAGCAGGCGCAGGAACGACAGTCTCGTGCGGCTGCTTCTCGGCGGCGTGGAACTCCAGCAGCTGCGCGTAGTAGTCCGGGTTGTTCGCGCGCACTTCCTCGAGCGACATGTGCTCCGTCGGGTGGATGCCCATGTCGTTCTGGAGCTTTGTCAGCAGCGACCGGAGCTCCATGTCCTGTTGCTGGTTGCTCGCCTTCCCTGGCGGCGGCACAGACGAGAAGCCTCCTCGACGCGACGACGACGATCCCGACGATCCCGACGACTGCGGCGCCTCGTGCTGTGCGAAGCTCGCGGGCTGCGCCATCAGCGACGGCTCCGCGAGCGCCTGCGCCTTGTTCGCGGCCGCGCGCATCGTCGCGAGCGCGTCCGGAGCAAACAAGCGCGTCTGCTCCCACGTGTTGAGCACATGAATGAAGCGGCGCAGATCCTTCCCGGATACCTGAGAGAGAGAGAGAGAGAGAGAGAGAGAGAGATGAGGCATGCATCACAGACGAAGGGATCGATCATGGGATAGCTCAGCGTGTGTAGATGGAGTACCTGTTTGACGCAGTTGCAGTAAAGCGGCACGATGACACGGCCGAAGAGCACGGGGTACGGCCCGCGCACGTTCTTGAGGATCGAATCGGTCAGATAGAAGATCGGGAGCTTGAAATGCGGCACGACCTACAGCGACATACACACACACACAAGACGCAGCAGGCGTTAATCCTCGTGGCACGCGGGTGTCGCTCTCTTCTTGCGTGGCTGCGGCATGCGTAGCGGCCGAGTGCACACGGAGGGCTCGCTGCTTGCTCTCGCTCGCGCTCTCTCTATCGCTCGTTCTCGCAATCATCATAACGTATTGCCATTCAGGAAGTTAACACTCTCTACTGCTCTCGCGGGCGAGGGGCTCCATGGGTCTTGGCGACGGTGGCTGCGTCCTCGTGGCCTCGTACGGTTGCTTCTCGTGCGTTGTTCTTGAGGGATCGCCAGTCACTTTGCAGCAGCGGAGCAGCTTCCACCGCGTCTTGGGAGCTCCCGCTTGGGTCCCCATGAGCTCAGACATGCGCGCGCGTCTTGGGCGGACAGCGCGACCACAATGCAGCAAGCGCACCGCAACAGAGACGGCAACGAGCGATCTACCCATCTAAAGCCAAGAGACGACCGAGAGCGAGAGCGAGAGCGAGAGCGAGCGGAAGAGCAAGAACGGAATCGAATTGCCTCGTATTGTTGTACCCAGTGCATGCACACAGGGACACCACACAGCACACAGCACGCCATACAAAGACCAGTCCAATCCATACAGGACGCCATACAGCCACGACGCAAAAGTACAATAGCATCACCACAGCAGAAAACAAAAAGCAGCCACGTGCAGGACAAAGAGAGAGAGAGAGAGAGATGCACAGAGAAAACGGTGCGTTACCCGGTGGATCTTGGTCTCGAGGAAGCTCACGATGTCCTGCGCAAAGTCGATGCGCTCCGCGAGCTTCGTGAGCGCGTTGATGATGTCTTTGGCCGGGTAGTCGCCCATCTGGTTGATCTTGGCGTCGAACTGGCTTAGCACGGCCTGCACCTCCTGGCGGCCGGGGCGTGCGACTGGCGCGCTGCTGCTGCTGCTGCTCGCGCTGGAGGAGGAGGCGGGAGGGGCGTCGCCCGCGCTACTGGACGCGCCGTTCGAGGCGGCGAAGTGCGCCATCGCCATTGTCTCTCGCTGCTGCTGGCTCGTGCTGCGTTCTCGCGCTTCCCCTTTCCGGCAGCCAGTTGGCTGTTGCTCGTATTTTGGTTTTGCTGGCGAGGCGGTTCGTGTGGGATCGACGGTGGCATATGATTGATATGAGAATATGCGATTTTGTATTTGACTCGTTTGGACAGTTTCGTCGAGACGAAATGTGAGCAGCATAATTACACAAATAGACGGCTATGGCTATCACACCGGATAGTGATATCACGTAGCTATCGTGAGCATACGAATGAAGCATCAAATCCGGTTGCTTAGTATACAATAGGTCTATTCAGTGCATGAAGGTAAATCAAATTGGTCAGCATTTCATTCGATTTCCTGCTATTTACACGCCATACGCTAAAGCATATGCAGTATTGGAAAAATAGATTGCTTGCTAGCAAAAGTGCTCGTATTTGTACACAAATTCAAAACAGCACACACAATAGACACAAAACGGAGAAACCCACCCGTTGGCGACGAATCCAGCGGCTCAGTTGTTTGTCCTCGCGCTGAACGGTGCTGCTTGCTTGCTGCTGTGCCGAGGGTCCTGTTCTCACGCCAGACATGGCTTCTATGCCCTCACGAAGATGAAAGCAACAGCGCTTTCAGAAGTTGCCGCTTCGCTCGTTGTCCACGCAGCTTTGATCGCCCTCCACTCGAAGCGTGTCGCAGTGTTTACAGATACACGGATCAAATCGAGCGCTCCTTGCTTGAGTCAGATTGGATCGTGTTGATTGCTTGATAATCGGTGCTTAAAGCTGATATTGCATCCTTTTACACAGTGAGCTACATTTGCACAGGCAGTTTACACTTTGCAAATAGCAGTGTCAAACCGTTTCAGAGAGGGTATTGTATATCCAAGGAGGTAGGTCGTGTGATGTGGTGAAATGATGATCGAGGAGACCGCAATCCGAAGTGCACTTCAGGCACACGCTGCCGTGAGGGAACAGCGCCAGTAGCAGTACCTTCGAGGCGCTTCTTCGGTCGTGCAGCCTCTCGCTCATCCCTGGCCTTTACCGCCTCTCATTCTCCAAGTTTCGCCAGACAGCACACGTCGAAGAGCTCACCCATCCAACATGGTCAACGTCGCGATCATCTACTACTCCACCTACGGCCACATCGCCACGCTCGCCGAGAGCGTGAAGGAGGGCGTCGAGGCCGTCGAGGGCGTCACGGCCACGATCTACCAGGTGCAGGAGACGCTCCCGGACGACCTGCTCCAGACGATCCACGCCGCGCCGAAGAAGGACCACCCGATCGCGACCCCGGACGTGCTCAAGGAGGCGGACGGCATCCTCTTCGGCTTCCCGACCCGCTTCGGCTCGCTGCCGTCGCAGGTCAAGGCGCTTTTCGACTCCACGGGAGCGCTCTGGTCCACCGGCGCGCTTGTCGGCAAGCCGGCGGGCATCTTCTTCAGCACGGGCTGCCAGGGCAGCGGCCAGGAGACCACGGCCTTCACGTCGCTCACGTACCTGGCGCACCAGGGCATGACGTACGTGCCGCTCGGCTACCGCTCGCCGCTGCTCTTCAGCTTCGACGAGATCCACGGCGGAAGCGCGTGGGGTGCGGGCACCCTCGCTGGCCCGGACGGCTCGCGCCAGCCGTCGAAGCTTGAGCTCGACGTCGCCAAGGTGCAGGGCGAGAGCTTCGCGCAGATCGCCAAGAAGCTCGCGGCCCCATAAGCTAGTCGCCTGTTTTTTAGATCAAGAGATGCCGTGTAGTCAATAGCAGAATCTACTTTAATATGCGAATCACAGCACGCAGTCTTCTGAACCAGACCAATTTGTCGGCAACGGTATTTCCTCTAAAGGACGAGGTGTCATACGAACATGCGGAGCGAACGTCGCATGAGAAGCATCTGGGGATCGTGTCGCAAAGCACTATTGTACAGGAACCTCTGCCAGCGCTCGACTCCGATAGTTGCTGCTAGCGCAGACAGTCATTCTCTCCCTCTCGTCGACACCTGCTGCTGCTGGCGCAACTGCGCTGACGCTGCCTGCTCCTCCGTGGGAGTGACTTCCCTGCGTGCCCACTCGCGCACCTTGTGTCGACCTATGCCGCTCGAGCGCACTTTGTCTCGACGCTCGCTCCTCTCATTCCTCAACTCACCGCCTCCAGGTTCAGCAGTCTCCTCCACTCCCGCCACCTCCTCCACACACC
>JAADWH010000422.1:0-23123 GCA_023335995.1 Globisporangium nagaii
CCCCCCCCCCCCCCCCCCCCAAGCGTGCTGCCTGCCAGCCACTGCTTCCGGCCCACCACACTGCGAAGCCCCAAGCAATCGCGGCCTTTCTCGACTGTCCAACTGCGTCCGTCTGAGCGTCGTCCACAAAAACGCTATGTGGCTAGTGTGAAACGGCCATGACGCGCCATCTCGCCACGTTGACAAGCGTGAGTAACAGTCGAGCGTTTCGCAGCACAGAGTACAAGCTGCTTTCACACAGTGCTTGCGAAAATCTCGTATTCATGCACTCCTACTTTAGCTATCAACAAAGCACTGTGCATAACACCAACTTGTTGCAAATTGCTCGACATTTCTATTTGTTTTTTAGAACGCTCTCAAATGTGTTCCTCACCTCAAATCTGCACTTCAACACTCGAAATGCTTGGATCCTGCACCGCTTCGAGTGCAGATTGCAGATTGTAGCCACGACACAGCCCAAGCAGACTTTGCTTCCGTCGCCGAGCCGGCTGGTCAGAAATGAGCAATCCTCTTGTCGTTTACGAGGATGTCGAATGGCTCGCGTCCGCAGCTCACGCCGCGATACGAATCCGTCGAGGAGGCATCGCCGCTCCTTCGTTCCACTCATTCAATGCTGCTGCTACTGAGATTTGGGAGATTTACCGGGCAAACGCGAGCCACACATCGGATACGAGATGATGCTGTGCACCTCCAGAAAATCCACACACTACAGGTCCACATACCGCTTGGCAACGAAATATTCGATGGGAAGGCGAGAAAGCACACAGGGGATCTGCTGCTCGCCGCTGGACACATCTGCCGCCAAGCATGAGGTAGCATGCATTTGCGCTCGCGCACGGCTTCAAATCGCGTCGCTGGATCCCTGTTTCCTGTCATTTCCCACAGATGCGGTTGCCTCCAGACACATTCTTCTTTCAAATCGAGACAGCGCCTCGAGGGATCTTCGCGCCTCTGGACTCATGGCGATGGTGCTTCGGTCGCACTGCCTGCTTACTGATCTGCAGCACTCTGCTTGGAATCTGCGTAGTCGTTGAGGGCTTTGTTGCCGACTGTCCCTGGTGTTCATGCATTCGAGTCCAACGCTGGTAATGCCAGCAGCGAGCCTGCAATTCTGCACTGCCGCGGTGGCGGCTGCCCAGTTCAAGTTCCTCTGCTGTATGTCGAAGCTGCAAGCCGCGCGGGTTCTTAGTCTCATCGACTGCCTCCTCAAGAGTCGTCCTTGAAGTTGCTCGGGTGGAATTTCGGTTGTCGATTGTCACCGACGCAAGTCGTTACTAACACGAGTCTCCTTGTTCTGCGACGACGAGCGACGAGCGAGCAGGCGAGCTCAGTTTGGTGGGGTCCGTTTGCAATCGCTTCCGTTGCCGCTCACATGACGCCCATCGCTCCGTAATGCCTCCTTGCGCGAGGCTTTCCTCTGGTTTCTGAGCTGTGCTGGCGTGTGCGCAGTGGCTCCTTTCGATAGAGGACAGCCAAGGGAGCGCTGCAGACATCCGACCACTCGCCTTCTTCTCTCACAACTGATCGTCCCAGCAGATTGCACGCACGACGGAGCTCACGACCAGCTACGCGATGCACACCGCGAGCGCCTATCCTTTCGGAGTGGGACGATCAAGAGCGGACCAAGTCGCTCGCTCGAGCAATGTCTCTGCTGTGCGAACGCGGCTGGCGGCGATTTGGCGACAGCAAAACAGAACCTCATGGCGCAGGCAGCCTGAGGGCTGACACTCAAAGGGCGACACAGCTCAGATCGTGTTCTCGCTGAGCGAACCACGGCGGCAAAGTAAGCCCCGCCGTGGCAGCTTTGCGGAGGTGCTGATTCCGAGCCAGCGGCTGCTTCGTTCGCTGCGACCCACCGCCGCCGCTGTGGCGCCTGTCCGCTCGGCGACAACTCTTCACGGACTCGAAGAGCTCACGCTTCGTCGAGCTCTGCGTTTCTCGTCGACCCAATGCGCGAAGAGGGATGCCTTGAATATAGGGGTTGCTGTCTGCTGTCTGCTTGGATGAAGCGCAAGGGCTTCAGAACGGGAGCTCCAGCGAAAATGGTGATGGATTCTCACTCTCGTGACAGCCAGACACAATCACAATGACTGTTTGTAGGCTAGAAAACACCGCCTTAAGTCTTGCTTCTCGAAGCCACTCGAAGCTCTCTCTCTCGCATTCATTTCTAACGCAAGCTCTTGAGTGATCTTCATCGCTCTCTCTCGTCAGCGCGTTGCCTCTGGAGTAGGTTTCTGAGCCAGACTTTCCACTTGCGAATTCACGCACGCGCGTCTGTCTTTTGTGAGACGAAGGAACTTTCTCAGCGACCTGCTCGGTCCGTACGCTCTTGAGCCAGCCAGTCCCCGAGCGGTTGATCCGGTATGTGAGAAGGCAAAGACAGCAGACAGCCCCGCACGGCTCGAGCTCCTGCAGACGACGAGGGCGAGTCACCGGTCCAGTTCCTGTGCGTTCGGAGCCTGAATTCTCTCGGTGAGCACTGGACCATTGCACGCGCTCTACCTCCTCAACGAACGAGCCCTGGAGCGCTGGACTGGAGCCGTGAGGTGAATGCAAACTGACACCTGATATTGTCTGCGGGCGGCAATGCAATCCACGCTCGTGTACGCAAACAGCTCGAGGCGTTCACTCGAAAGCTCGGCTCTCTCACTCTCTCTCGACTCATTCAATCGCACCCCTCGCCTTGCTTGCTTTCCCCGTCGCTGATGCGGCTGATGGCATGAGCGCTTCAAAGTTCAGAAACTGCAGCCGAGTGGCTGATACTCAATGTGGCAGCGCCGCTGGCTTCAGGACAAGCGCAGGACGCGCGCTCGAAAGTGTCGTGTCAACATCGTGGGATTTGGCTCGCGCAGAAATGGGCTTGGCATCGTTGCGCGCATGTGGGCGAGCAACCGAAAAGCTAACGATAAAGAGGAGCTTGACCCGCGTTGTCCTCAAACTCGATGCTCTGCGAGCGTGACGAGTGGAAGCGATTCTAGCATGCGAAGCAGACTTCCTCTTTATCGAACCTACCCTGATACCATCCCCACATTTACCAGAAGCAGACGTCTCAAAAGGCGTCCACAATCACACTTCCTCGTCCATCAGACGGACTGAAAGCATCCATTCACGCACTGATTACGGCGAAAAGATCGGTGCGCAACATTCCAGAGGATCCGCTCGGATCACGCTGCGTCTCCGAAGACAGCGCGCGAGCGGCTCGGAATCGCCAGTCTGCGCGTGCTCTCTACCGGTATCCGCTGCTCTCTGCGTCTCCGTCCAGCGCTGGCCAGCTGCGAAGGCGTTCCTGTATCAAACGCGAGTGTGAGCACTGCGCGCAACGGAGTCTATGCCTGCAAGAGCTACGGTTCAGCATCAGAACCAATCCGTGCAAGTGTGCACACCGATCGCGAACGGACAGGCAGCAAAGCCTCATCCAGAATCCAGATTGGTCCTTCCTCGTCTCCCTCGCTCGCATTCGGTTGTAGTCCGTCGCAAGGAGCTCAAGTGGTACGGTCGCCGCGTCGATTTGCTGACTCGCGGCGGCGCTCCGACGGCTCGCTTCTGTTCCAGGGATGGCATGACGCGCGCCGCGCGAAGGCCCTTTTATTGCCTCTGGGTGCGGTGCAAAGAACGACAGCAGTGCGTCCGTCGTGCACAAAGGAGGTAAGCAATCAGATCTCTCTCTCCAGGCTCTCTCTTTGTTGTCTGTGAGCGAGCAGGCTTTGGCTGCGAAGGCGTCTTGGGGAGCACCAAACGGCCGAGTGGGCTAGCTGTCCTGCGTTGCGTGTGAACATTGTCTTGAGAGGACTCCTGGTTTAGACCGAACCCAGGCGCGGCGCCGCGTGATCGGCGGATTCGTTGATGGAGTGGGTGGCGGCGCGTGCTTGCTGATTGACTGCGCGGTGATTGCCGAGTGTGCAACGTTTAGCGGTCGGCTCGCTCCGCTCTTTCACTGACCGGCCGCACCAGCTGCCGATCACCTTGACAGGTTGCACGTTGCAGAGCGCGTGCGGCGCGCTGGACTCCTTGAGCTTCCCTTCAGCGTTTGTGCTTTTCGTTTGATAAACATAACTGGCGATTATGCGCCGCAGAGCAGAGCAAGTGGTTGTACACCTGGGTGATCTGGGATAGAGAAAAGCAGAACGACACGCCGAGATTGCCGCCTCTCGTTCCTGCTTGCCAGCAGCGATGGACAGGCGGGCACTGACTGGAGCAGGGCTTGCACAGCATGCTCGCCGTCAAAGCCGGCAGCGACGTGAGAGAAGGAGCTCGAGATCCGGAGCAGCGGCGCACGTCAAGCTTTCTGAACAAGACAACCTGCACTCGCGTGCGCTGGTCTCGGGGACAAGCCGCGCGCGCTACGTGGGTGGATAGCCGCCCGCAGTGCGAGCCGCCCGGCACGCACGGTCTGCGCCAGTGTCAGCGCTTGCTGCGATATCCCACGCGCATGTAAAAGCCCTGGGGTCGTTACACCAAGACCACATCACTGCTGAGGATCTTGCGCTGTGTCTGCAGGAGGGTGAGTAATAGCCAGCGAGCGACGCCTGCAGGGAAAGAAGTTGCCTCAAGATTTGCCTGGGAGAGAATATTTTGCGCGAGAGCTGCGAGCGAAGTGAGGGAAGGCAGGCAGGCAGGTGGTCTTCCAGTCGGCATGCGGTGGTGGCGTTCATGTGTTGCAGATTGACTGGTCGTGTCGTCCGCTGACAAAATAGAATCAGAACAATCCCTTATCTCTTCCGCATGCTAACATCCGCAGCCTTTGTACTGTCTGGATGAAAGACGAATCGGCGCCGTGGACTCTGTACATCCGCCTGGCAAAGCTACGTCGCGCTTTCTTAATCTCCATCTGGCAAGCTTTGGTAGTTCGCCCCACCTCATGGTCGTTGCATTGCATTGTCCGCTCGCGACGACCGGCTGATGTATGGCTGCTGCTTTGCAATCCCCGCGAGCGCACTAATCACGTAGAGAGGATGCAAACAGTTGCCACGCCTCTTGGTCTCCCAGCCCTCTTCCTCCTCTCCGCTCTTCTCCTTTCAAAAGCGCTCAGAAAATATCAAAACCACACCAGATAAAAGAGCCGAGCAACTCGTGCCTGTCGCTGTCGTGCATAGTCAACGAAAACAACACACGGCGCTTAGAAAAGAGCCACGAGCCATCACACTTCCTTTCGCGCGAGCGAACGGGACAGGTAGGCTGGGGCCAGTAATCGAATCTATTCGCCTCTCGCTCCCTCTCTCGCTCTCTCTCTCTCTCTCTCTTCACTCACCTCGCCTTGACGTGCCCTCGTGCGAGTGAGAGCCATTCGCAAACTTGCCGTCCACTGCGCAAGAGCTCTCCATTCAGGTCACAGATCACAGGTTACAGGGAGAGAGTGCCGCACTCTTGTACGAAATCGGACACCTCTCCAGCGCTCAGAGTGTCTTCTTCGAAACCGTCGCGTCCGTCCATCTTTCGTCCAACAGTCAGCCGTTCGTCCAACAGCGAGGACTGAAACCACCAGGCAGAAGGCTTCGAAAATTTCTGCAACGTGTGTGTGTGTGCGCGCGCTCGAGTCTTCGCGGATCCCAGTCGTGCGATTTCATTGCACTTTCCTCTCGGTCATCTGCTGCTCACCACTCCAGGTCAAACCAGCAGCTCAGCAAGCCTTCGAAGCTCCTCGTCATTCGCTGATCCGCTCGCGAGTGCAACAGCCCAAGAAAGAAAGAGAGAGAGAGAGAGATGTATCCGCAAGAGCTCCTCAACAACAACAGCAACGGCTTCTTCGCGTCTGCGTCGAGCCTGCCAGCGTACTCCAAGCCGTTCCCAGCCATGCCGAGCTTCCCAGACAACGTGACGCAGCAGGAGGCGTTCGAAGACGATGACGAAGAGGATCAACAATCGAGCGACGACGACGAGCAGCAGACACAGCGATCCCGGAGCGCCAAGCCAAGCACGCCCGTGTTCAGCAACTCGTTCTCGCCTGCAGCCTCCTCGAGCGAGCCAGCGATGACTCCGAGCTGCCACAAGACATCTGCTGGTGCCGCGGCGCGTCCCAACATGTCAGCGTCGCACAGCATCACGCTTGAGATGCTGCGGCCGCACTTCGAGACGCCGCTCGCGCAGGTCGCCAAGCGCTTCGGCATCTGCGTGACGCTACTCAAGAAGATCTGCCGCAAGCACAACATCTCGCGCTGGCCGCACCGCCAGATCACGGGCTTGCGCAAGAGCATCGCGTCCATGGAGCACGCGATCGGGTACTTTGAAGGCTCGCGCCGCGACTCGTACGCCGAGCAACTGCGCAAGCAGAAGACCAAGCTCGCGCTGCTGCTCGAGGACCCGACCAAGTGCAGCCCGCTGCCGCTCGCGTCGCGCCACATCGTCCAGCAGCAGCAGCAGCGCCAGCAACAGCAACAGCAGCAGTTCCAGCAGTACGAGCTCTCCTCGGTGTTCTCGTCGCCGTCGTCATCGACAGCCTCAAGTCCGCAGCAGCAGCAAGCGAGCAGATCCGCGTTCCCGCTCTTCACTCCGCAGCAGCAGACGCAGTCGCCAGCGGATCCGTTCAGCTACCGACGACCAGTGTCGCCGGAGCCGTTCTACCCGACCCAGGGTTTCCTCACTGGCCACCTGCCTCGCCCAATGTCCACACCAGGCTTCCAGCAGCCTCCGCAGCAGCAGCAGCCAACGTTCTACCTGCCGCCACTGCGAACGGAGCCGCGCCGCATGCTGCCGCCGATCGCCTCGCTGGTCGGCCACGCCGCCACGTGGTGATTCAGTAGACACACTCGCCATATAGACAAGAGATAGACAGAGCCAACCAGTATATTTAAACAAACCAACGACATCCACACGCTTTCAGCACTCGACACACAACCTCTTATTTACTTTACTCCGCACTATCTCTCTCTCTCGCTAGCTTCTCATTTTACTCTATCAATAATCAGGTCTCTCTCTCTTGCTGTTGGTGTCGTTCTCTCGTGGACATGATCTATCTGAACAAAGTGGCTTCATTCGCTTCACTCGTTCGCTGTTGTTTCTTCTGTTTGCTTCTTCTGCTGCTTCTTCCGCTGCGTGGTTCTACATGCGTACGTGGGACATCGCGATCTTGCCGTCTTCGAGCGACGACAGCGACTCAAAGTTGCGCGTCTCGATGTTCTGCGGGTCGATCGTCGGCGTCACGGGCACGCCGTTCGCGCTGCTCTCTCGACTCTCTCCGCTGCCGCTGCCGTACGCCTCAGAGTCCTCCATGATGATCGTCGCAGTATCGAGCGGCATGCCCATCATCCCCGTGTACGGATTCGCGTCGCCGCCGCCCAGTCCAATGGGGATCCCAGCGCCGCCGCCGCCAAAGTTGAACGACGCAAACGCCATGCTCGAGTCGTCCAGCATCCCACCAGGCTGGTCGTCGTAGTCGTCCATGTCGAGCGATACGAACGACGTCACCGTGCTGTTGCCCTGCAGCAGGCGCGAGCCGCCAAGCCCTGCAGCTCCTCCACTGCCTCCAGCAGCAGATCCGCCGGAGCTGAAAACAGCCGAGACCGCACCCGCACCGTCCACTTCGCTCCGATAATGCCGCTTGATACCACCGAGCAGTCGGTCAAAGCTCGTCTTGAAGCCCATGCCGCTGTTCATGAAGTGGAAGAGCTCGTTGCGCGCGAGCGAGTACTGCTTGTCGAGCCCGACGTCCAGATCGTTGAGCACCACGGGGAAGATCGGGCGACCCTTGTCTTCTGCGAACGCGAGCTGGTCGCGCACGAGCTCGCTCGCAAACGTCTGGCTCGAGAGCACAAACACAAAGCCCGTGCACTTGAGGATCGCCTCCTGCGCCGCGTGGATGCGGCTGTCGAAGTTCTGGCCCTCGATGTTGCGGTCGCCGTAGCACGCGATGCCGGCGTCCGACAGCTCCTGGTAGAGCTGCTGCACGAACCGCGCGTGTTTGTCGCCGTGCGAGATGAAGATGAACTGCGACTCGGACACGTCCCAGGGCTGGAACATGCGCGAGAAGCCGCCGCCAATCGCCGCGATCGAGCCGCCGTTGTTGTTGATGTTCAGGTTCTGCATCTTGTTCTTGAGCACCATGACGTTGCGGCGCTTCTCAATCTCATCGCGCACGCCGTCGAGCAGCAGGCGGAACTGCGACTGGTACTTGGTTTCTTCGTACTCGTACTCAATCTGTCGGCTGTTCTCCGCATTGCGCTTCGTCAACGTGATCGCGGGCTCGAACGGCACGAGCTGCCGCGTGTACAAGTACACCTGGAGGTCTTCGCCGATGCGCACGTTCTCGGTCGAGACCGCCATGATCGGCGTGCCGACCTGCTTTGCGAGCGCGAGCTCCTTCAGGCACCACTCCGATTGCGCGTAGTCCTCGGTCAGGATGCAGACTACGAGCGCAGCGTTCGTGATGCCGCGCGCGATCTCCTCACGCCAGACAGCGCCGCCGCCAATGCCGCTCGGATCCATCAGGTCGAGCCACGTCGTCACGTTCGCGTCTTCCAGGCTCTTGCGCAGCTTCTTGGCAAACTCCGTGTGCGAGTGCGTGTAGCTGATCATTACGTCGCGGTGGCCCGCTGCGCGCTTGATCTCGTACAGCAGCTTCGTCGACGTCGTGCAGTCGAGCGGACGCAGACCGTCGACGTTCATCTTCATGATGTTGCCACCTGACGCCAGGATCGCGAGCGCAGACTCTTCGTTCTCTTCACGCACCGCGATGTGCAGCGCTGTGTCGCCCGTGGTCGGCAGTTGGTAGTTGATATCGGCGCCGACGCTCACGAGCGCCGTGATGAGGTCGCGACTCGCATTGCTCGCGAACGCAGCGCACATGAGCGGCGTCATCTGGTCGAGGTCGAGCAGGTTCGGCTTCGCGTGCTTCTCCAGCAGGCAATTGACAATCACGAGGCGGTTCAAGCGCGCAGCCCAGTGCAGCGGCGAGCGGCCGCGCGCGTCCTGGAAATTCGGGTCCGCGCCAGCTTCCAGTAGCAGCTCTACCACCTCGGTCGCGCCGTTCACTGCCGCCCAGTGCAGCGGCGTGCGGCGGTTCATGCCCACGTAGCCGTGCTCGCCGAGACAGTCAATGTCGGTCTTCGCACGAATGAACTTGCGCACGGCGACCGTGTTGTTCATCGCCGCAGCGGCGTGGAACGGCGTGAGCGCGACGTCACAGCCCCACTCTTCAAGCTCCTGCGCGACGGCAAAGTTGCCGCGCAGGTACGCCAGCTGGAGCACCGTGAGCGTGTTCATGTAGCCCGGGTCTGGGATCACGAGGTGGTTCGCGCCATTCTCAAGCAGCTCCCGCACAACGTCGGCGTGCTCCGCGAGGAAGATTGGCGGGATGCGCTCCGAGCGGTATGACGACTGCGCCATCGTGCCGACCTCCGCGCCATGTGCGATGAGCCACCGCACAGCCTCGAGCTGGCCCGTGGACACCGCGCAGTGCAGCGGCGTGACAAGCGTCGTCTTGAAGATCGACACGGCGTTCTCTTCCTCCGACTCGACAGGCTTGGACACCACGTAGCGCGCGAAGTACCAGAACAAGTCGCCAGTGCTGAAGCGCACGCGGCTGAACTTGTCGAGCGTGTTCACCTGGAAGCCGTACGAGATCAGGAGCTCGAGCGCCGCGATGTTGCCACTGTACGCTGCGACGTGCACTGGGTTCTTCTTCGAGAGCCCGAAGAGCCCCAAGTAAATCTTCGCGCTCGAGTAAAACTGCATCGGGAAGCCTTTGCTCTCCAAGCCCCTGGCTTTCGCGTACTCAAGCACGTTGCGCATCTCCCGCAGGTCGCCGAGTCGTGTCGCGTTGTAGAGCTTCTTGCGGATTGTCGACATGATCTTCTCGTTCTTGGTCATGAGTTGGTCGATGCCCGGGTCCATCACGTGGTGGCGCACGTCGCCAGTCTGGTCGCTCTCCTTGAACGCACCCAGCAGCATCTTGACGTGCTCGCGGAAGCGCGCAAAGTAGCAGAGCTCGACGAACACGCCAATGAAGCACAGGATCGCGACCGCGGCGAAGATCTGCACGTAGCCGTTGCTGCAGCTGAACGCGCCGCCGTTGAAGAACATGTACCAAAAGAAGAGCATGATCACGAGCGCGAACGCAAACACGAGCACGGCAACGATCTCGCACGCCTGGAACACGAGCGTGCGCTTGATCTTCTTGCGGTTGCCCGTGGCTTCGTCCACGAGCGTCTCGCGCTTGAACGGCTCGAACGCGCGCAGTCCGGACGCTGGGAGCGCGAGCACCGCCACTGCGGGCAGCGCGTGGTAGATCAGCGCCGAGAAGCCGACCATGTTCTCGCACGGACTCGCCTGGAACGTGTACACTTCGCTGGGTCTCGCGAGCATGAATCCGAACGCTTGCGGGTCCTCGGCTGGGTTCAACTGCAGCCCTTTGGGTTTATAAAAGTAGTAAAACCCAAGCCCGCACGCCATGACGCATGCCAACGGCGCCGCCGCATGCAGCAGCCGCCGCGCGAAGAACGAGTTGACGCGGTACGTGTAGCTGAGGAAGACCTTAGGCACCGGCGGCTCCTTGCCGAGCAGCTGCGCGCGCGCCTGCAGGTAGAACGAGCGCTTCTTCTCCATGTTGCTCGTGCCGCCGCTGATCGAGGGCGGCGCGAGCGTGTCGGACGTCATGCGCTGCATGTACGCCGTGGCGGACGCGTCCATGCTGTTGTTGTTGGTCAGCGCGTCGTCCACGAAGCTCGACATGGAGTGTGTGCCACCGTGGCCGCCCATCCCGCTCTTGCGCTTGTTGTTGTTGTAGTTGCTGTTGAAATGTGAGAGCGACGACTGCGTGAGCGGCAGCGCGACGCGGAACCGGTCCTGCTCGTCGTCGCGCAGCCCGCCGTGCGTACCGCGGCGCACCATCTCGCTCGGCGGCGGCGGTTCCGACACGGGCGGCTGCGGCGACGTGGTGGCACTGCTCTCGACCGTGAGCGCGTGCGACGCGCTGTTGCTGCCGTTGCTGTTGCGCAGCCGCTGCTTTTCTTCCTTGGTGCGCTGCGGCGAGTCCATGCCGGTGTACATGTCCGCGAGCTGCTGTCTGGGAGTGCTTGGTCCGCGACGCTTGATACGCGCGCTTGGTACTTGCTGCGATACTTAAATGCAAGCAAGCAAGCGCGCGAGATGGGTGGACTTGCGCGGCTTGCTTGTCTGTTTCTCGTTGGATCTGGGACTGACTGGCGTTGCACACTCACACGCAACGCAGGAAGACGCAGGACGTGTCGGACTCTTGTGTGCTTGTTGCGCCAAACAAGCGAGACGGCAAGCCAGTCGAGAGGCAAGACTTGCGGGGGGTCGCGCTTGCTTGTTGCGCTGGTTGTCAGGCTCGTGGAGAATGTGGAAGGAACCGGGGTCCGCTGCCGCTGAGTCTGTCGGCGCTGCTGGACGCTTGATGCTTGGCGCACTTGCTGCCGCCGGACGCGCGCCGCTCGTGCCTGCCTGCGTGCGTGCGTGCGTCACAAGCCCCCGCAGACTGTCTGCGCTTGCTGTGCTCGCTGTGCTTTGCTTCTGCCGCAAGTCTTGCTTGCTTGCGCGGCAAGTTTGAGTTTGCGGAGAAGCCTTGTTGTGAGCGAAAAGCAGGGCGTTTTGGGAACCAGAGAGCACGAATGCGAGGAACCCGCCCTTTCTCTTGTAGATTTTAGGTTTCTAGGCTGGAAATCCATGAGACACGCCAAATTTGTTTTTCGTCCAACGTTTCGGTCCTGGAGATCTCATACAGATTTCTAGTGCGAGCGAAAGAGTGAGCGCGTAAAATCATCGAAAGAAACGCGAGCGTCGAATGTTCGGAAACGAAACGTGAAAAATGAGCCTTTCTTCACTTTTTGGACCCGACGACAGTCCTTGACGATGTTGCATCACTTCGCCGCCTCCTCCCCGTCACCTTCACCGCTTCGACGAGGAAGAACGCAGATCTGACTTCCGGATCGCAAGAAAGGATTCGTTGACAGCGCCGTTCCGCCTGTGTTTGTGTGTGTGTTTGTGTGTGTGTGTGTGTGGCTTCTCGCAATGCGCTGCCGGTGCTGCTAGTGCTGCTGGGACAACTCGCAATCGCAATCGCACGATCGCAAATGAACCCGAAAGTTGACTGCGCTGGAGCTGGCCATCATCCAAGAGCGCACGCTCTCGCGCTCCAGCTGGCTGGATGACTGATTGGTTGGCTGGAGCTGCCGCAGCCTTCAATGAACAAGATCTCGCTTTTCGAGAGCGTTTGCTTGTGTGCTTGCTTGCGTGTGTCTTGTGTGTGGCGAGCGATGTCAGCTCTGATACGAATGGAGCCGGTTCGCTCGCCAGGTCTCAGATGAGACTCTCGTGACCCGATGGGTACACTTCTCCACGACGAGCTGCAGTTGACAGCTCATCTGCTCCCAACAATTGCCGAACGCTGCCCGTTGCCGCTGCCACCGCCGCCGCGACCCATCGAGAGCAAGCCGACGTAGTTGATGATCTCGTCCACGTCGTCCTCGGGCAAGCCGCAGAGCGTGCCGGACGCGAGCTCGCGCCGCGTGGGCCACACGGGACCGCAGCCTTTGTCCGCGCCGGAGTAGTACTCGAGGCACAGGTAGCCTTTCTCAGGGAAGCCGCCATCTTTGAGCCACGACATGTTGAGCTCCCAGCCCGGGATGAGCTCCTCGCGGCTCCAGCCAAACGTCTCACGCTGCCAGTTCTCGCCCGGCTCGTCGATCGCGAGCCGCACGAGCGCCTTCGCGACCTCGCGCTCCTCGTAGATCGACAGGTTGAGCTCGTAGTAGTTGTCTGGCAGCAGCGGCGTCCAGATGTTGAGCCACCCGAAGCGGTAGAAGCACTGCGCCGCCTCGGCATCGCTGATCGCAGACAGGATGCCGTTGAAGTTGTGCAGGTCCGCCAAACGATCGAAGAGGATGCACACGAGGTCGATGCGCGAGCTCTCGAACGCCGCGGGCCACGCGCTGATCAGCCGCACCGCTTGCTGCGCCGTGATCCAGCGCATCGACAGCAACCACTGGAGGTTGAAGAGCAGTCTTCGCGCCGTGCACGTCGCCTTGCCGCCGCGCTTGATGATCATCGCCGCACTGTTGTCGCTGTCGCTCGTTTCTTTCTTTGCAGTCGGCGCCGGGTCCGCGTCCTCGCTGGTATTCTGAGGATTCTCCGGGTCATCCAGTACTGCAAGATCGTCCTCCTCCGCAGGACTACTCACCGTGAACGCCTCACTGACCGGATCGTGCGTGTCATCGCTTGTCAGCTCAACCACGCGATTGAGTCCGTCGCCGAATTTCAAGTAGCTCTTCACGGTTTTCATGCTCTCAAGCTCCGAGTACAGCGCGCGTGTGTACTGTCGCAGCGGCGGGAACGGCGACAACTTCGTCTTGTCTCGCTCGGAAGCACGCTCTCCTTTCTTGTTCTTTCCTGATGTTGAGCGTCCAGCTCCTGACGGCGATGGCGTTGTGCCCACTGATCGCTTCCGCTCTCCGCCTCCGCTACTCGACAAACCTGCAGCTGCTGTCGCTGTGCGCACGCCCATGGTCTTCCCCATCTGCTCGAGCTGGCAGATCGACAGGATCTGCTCGAAGCGCTTCGTGGACACAGGATGCGATGGTGTCCGCCCGATCTGGACATAGTCGAACTCGACCATGCCGAACTTCGGCAGGCTGTCGAGGAACTGGGGCTCGAGCGTGATCGGTTTGCCGTTCATCGTTTCGTTGCGGAAGCCGTGGTAGTTGCCGTGCTGACTCGTGTCCTTGAGCCCGGGTTTCTTGCGCAGGAACGCCGTGCGGTTGCTGTTCTCGATGATCTTCTTGAGCGTGAGCCGGTCGAGCTCGTTGCCCAGATCAAGTTTGTAGTGGCCCGTGCTCAGTCCCAGCATCGGCTGCAGCGCCTGACCCATGAGGTGCTGCAGCCGCACGCGCTGCCCGGCGTTCAGGTTGTGGTCGATCAGCGCGTATGCGTTCTTCGGGTCCACCATGTTGGGCAGCAGCGTCGTCACAGCCTGTGTGATCTCGTACACGTCCGCGACGCTCTCGAGCAGCAGCTGCGCCTCGTCCGCCTTGAAGTAGAGTCCGGACTTGGCCATCGCGAGCATCTGGCTCTTGTTCTTGCTCGCGCTGATGTTCTCGATCAGCCGCTCCACGCCGGCGTGCGAGTGCGCGTTGTCGTGGTCCACAGACACGTGGAAGTCGACAAAGTCGAGCTGGAGCCTACCTTCGGTCGGAATCTCGAACGGCAGGTTCGTCTCCAGATCCACGCACTGGCGCGCAAAGTGGCCCTCTTCCAGGTTGAAGCTGCACATGAGCTCCACGAACTCGTCGAGCTCGATCGTGCCCGTGCCGTCGAGATCGTACTGCGCGATGAACCGCGGGATGTCATCGTCACGGAAACCGATCCCGAGCTTGTGCATGCCGGTCTTGAGCTCGCTGTCGTCGATGAAGCCCGAGTCGTCCTTGTCGAGCTCGTAGAAGAGCGCGACGAGTGACGGACGGTCGAGCTGGAACTGCTTCATCTCCTGCTCGTCCGCGGTCGAGTTCGTCAAGATGCCCGCGGTTTTAAGCAGCCGCCGGTGCGCGTCGCTCCCCTCGGCCTCGCGCAGCTCCACCTTGATGTTGCGCTTCGCTTTTGTCACGCTCGACGTGTGCACGATCGATAGAAACTTGCAGCCCTGCTTCGTGTTCGCGACTCGGAGCAGCTCGAGTGCGATCGCGCGCTCGTAGGGGATCTCCATGTTCAGGTCGTACGTACCTGTGGACTCGGACGGGTCGAACGCGTCGGCGTCTGTGAGATCAAAGTTGCAGCCTTCCATGGACACCGACATCTGCCGATCGGTGCACGCAGCGACTGCGTGCAGCAGCGCGCGACCGCCAGTTTGCCCCAGCGGGTTGCCGTCAAAGTTCACGTGCACGAGCTTGTTGTTGAGCTTCATGGCGCTCGCGATCGCCTGTGCGCCGTGCGCTGGGATGTTGTTGTTGCTCAAGTCGAGCTTCTCGAGGCAGATGTTCGAGATCAGCGACTCGCCGATCGCCTGCGCGCCGGCGTTCCCAAATGCGTTGTACGAGAGATTGAGCTCGCGCAGCCCGCTGTTGAACGCGAGCGCCTTGCCGAGCTCGATCGCGCCGCCGAGCCGCAAGTAGTTCCACGACAGGTCCAGGAACGTCAGCGTGTAGTTGATGCTGAGCATCGTCGCGAGCGCCTCGCCGCCGGTGATGATCGACGGCCGCACGACGTTGAGGTTCTCCGTGCTGCCGACCAGGTTTCGCGATAGGTCGAGCGTCTGCAGAGACTTGTTCGTGTGCAGCGCCTTGGCGAATGGCGCCAGCTCGCCATCGTCCACGTCGGCGCGGCTGAGCTTCATAGACTGGAGTGAGCAGCCTGGCGAGCTGAGGTATACCGCGAGCGCCGTGGCTGCAGCGCCGTCCACCTTGTTCTCCGACAGGTCGATGTGGTACAGGTCGCGCTTGGACACCACGACGTCAATGATCGCTTGCAGCCCTTTGTCGCCCAGCCGGTTGTTGCGCACGTTGAGACCCGTGACCATGGGCAAGTCGTGGAGGCACGCGGCGAAGACGCTCGCGAGCTCGTCGCCGATCGACATATGCGAGACGTTAATCTCGGGCGAGAAGTAGTTGCGCACGATGAGCCGGATGCACGGCGGCAGATCCTTTTCGAGGCAGAGCGCCGAGAACTTGTGCCGCGCCGTAAACTGCCGACTGAAGAGTCCGCGCCGGTCCACTTGATGAAAGTGGTTCTCGAACAGGTTGAGCGACGATTGCGAGCTGCTGGCTGTCTCCTGGCGCGAGATCGACGGCAGCAGGTGCGGCTGGGCTCTGCTGCTGTTGTCTGATGAGCCATCTAGGCTGTGCTGCTGCTGCGTGTGGTCATCACCTCCAGCTGCCGCGCTGCGACCGCCGCCAGTGTTACTCAACATGTCGCTGTTGCTCGTGTTCCGCGTCAGCCGCAGCGGCGTCACGGACGGCGTGCCGAGCAGCGCGGTCTCTTGCTCGTTACGCGCCTGCTGCTCGCTCAGGAACTCGTCCAACGGCTGGTTCGTCAGGTACTTCTGCGCCGCGAGCTTACGGAAGATCGCGTGGCACTCGAACTTGGCTGCCGCGCCAAAGTACTTTGCCTTGACCTCGGGCGTGAGCGCGAGCGACTTCTGCGACCCCCTGCGCTCGTGCGGCAGGTCCACGAAGAGCGCCTCGACGTTTGGTGCCGCCGGCAGCGGCAGCTTGCTCAGTCGCAGGAACTTGTCGGCCGCACTTTCGCGGTCGCTGCGCTTCGCGCGCGCCAGGAACGGCAGGCTGCGCCGCAGCTCGCGATCGATCTCCCAGGGCTTGTTGATGCGCGAGATGTCCCACGGCTGCTCGCCCTCGTCCGCGTCGTCGGTGAACGCCGAGCGAGTAGTTGTCGACGAGGACGAGTCAGGACGCTCGCTCGCAGCGCCCGCACCGGCGAGTGCGTGCGCGTGCGGATGCCGCGCGATGGACTCGATGCCATTGTCAAAGCGGTTGAGTCCGCCGTCCAGCCCAATGACGAGCGGCTTCGTGGCACTGATCTTGACGCTGCTGCGCGTCTTCGCGCCGCCGCCGCCGCGGGGCTGCCTGGCGCTGCTGTTTGCGAGCGGCTCCATTCTCGTGCTCGCGCCACATGCGCAGCCGAGAGCTGGTGCTCATTCTCGCGTTCGTGGCTTCTGTTTGGGCATTGTGCTATATTTACACTCGAGAAGTGATGGAACGAAAGGGTCTAAATTGAATCCGGATATTCACTGGAACAAAAATGAGTAGAATTCGATTTATGAATGGACATTGAGCTGTCATAAAAACAGATCCAGCTCACAACCACAGCGCTGAAGTTGGAATCGATTTTGGTCGGTTGGGCAGATCATCGCTTTGGTTGCGCTCGGTGTGGTGGTGCGCAAAAACCGCGCTGGGTTCAGCGAGCATACAAGCGCCGAGTCATTTGCTGTGGCGTTGTGGCTGCGTGAGTAAGAATATCAGGCTCGGAAGTGGCACACTTCCTGGATGCACATCAAAACGGCGGCGAGTCGCACCCAGTTCCAAAAATAGCAGCAGCAGCGCAAAATGACCGAGAAAGGAGTGCGAGTGAGCGATCGTGATCGCATGGACAGCGCGGGGCACTTCGCAGCACGCAACGACGCACGCAGCGACGCACGCAGCGACGACGCACAATGGAATAGACGCGGCTTGGAAACAGGTGCGTCCGTCCGTTTGTGGTTCGCGTGAAGGTTGATGGTGGGACCGAAATGGAAAGAAAAAACACGAATCTTTTTGGTGTCGCTGCTGGACAAATCGCGGTGCAGCCTCGGCTGTCTGTCCCAAAACGCGGTGCAGAGTCTGTCGTTTCCGCGAGACTGCGATGACACAGTCGCGGCTTTTGGCAAAAGTGTCCAAACCAGCCGTCCCGCTGCTCCTCTCCCTTTTTTTGGCTCGCTCTTCTTTCCCTCGCTTTGTTTGTTTGTTTGTCCTGTTGCGCTTTTGCATCCGACTCTCTCGTCACTCGCTCACTCGCCCACTCGCTCGACGGGCATCACGCAGACGCAGACGCAGCCCCGCACGACACGCGCACCGTACCAGCCCCCGCTCGCTGCCATTCCCTCAAGCCTCGCGCCCCGACTGCAGACACCTCTCTCGTCTCTCTCTCTCTCTCTCATCTGGTGCGATCGTCCGCCGCCAGCGTCCAGAAACACAAGAGCTCCCGCGCGAAACTCCATCCCGCCCACTCCCGACCAAAGCAGCGCAGATGGCGATGGACTTCCCAGCAGTGCTGTCGTCCGACGCAGACGCGGCGACGACGACGGGCGTGACGGACAACAACAGCAGCCTCAGCAGCGGCGCGTTCGCGCGGCGCGAGAGTGTGAGCATCGGTGGCGACATGGCAACCGCGGAGCTCGCGCGCAGCCTGCCGGAGCTCATCGAGCAGCTGCGGCAGCTGCGCGTGCAGATGGAGAAGAGCGCCAAGGTGTACGACGCGATCAGCTCCGGGCAGATCAAGACCCACCAGGAGGTGGCGAGCAGCGGCAGCTCGCCTCCGCACCAGAGCCACAGCAGCGCCAGCATGGTCGGCGCGGGGCGACAGAGCATCTTCACGCCATTCGCGGACAACGCGGACTTTGATCGCGCGAGCATCGTGTCGCCCCCGCAAGCGTACGGCGAGGTGCCGATGAACCGACACAGCGCGCCGCTGGAGCTCGAGGAGCTCGCGGGCGGTGCGCAGCTCATGACGCGCCAGGCGTCGCAGCAGATGATGCAGCAGCAGCGGTACCCGCAGCCGATTGTCGCCGCGCGTAAGCCCACGAACATGCGCAATGTCGACTACACGGTCATGTGGGTGAGCGGCGAGTGCGGCATCTCGCTGCGCAACTTCTCGACGAACAAGATCGGCGCGCAGGTGGCCGTGCTGCAGCAGGCAGAGGGCGTGACCACCGGCATCTCGAATTGCCGCCTGGGCGACCAGCTCATCTCGGTGAACGACGACCGCGTCGAGTCGTCGACGTTCAAGGAGATCGTGCAGAAGCTCAAGACCACGCGGCGTCCGATCACGCTCGGGTTCCGGACAAACCCGAACGTCGCGACGTCGCCAGTCGCGGCATCGGGTCGAGCGGCGTCCTCGCGGTTCAGCGCGGGCCGCAAAGTCCCCAGCACCCGGGCGTTCTTCCCAGCGGAAGAAGAGCGCCGCTCGGCTGGGAATGCACCGGCGCCGCCACCGGTTCACAGTTCCGGCAGCAACAACAGAAGCAGTAGCGGCAAAGTAGCTGACGATGCGGCGGCGGCAGCGGCGCGTTTCTCCGACGAGCGCCAGACGGACACATCCGTGCGATCGTCGACGTCGACTCTGTCGGACGAAGTCGACGCGTGGTGCAAAGAGCAGGAGGAGATGCACAGCGACATCATCGTGCTGCTCACGGAGACGGTGATGCGCTGCGAGAAGCTGCAGCAGGAGAACATGGACCAGCTGCAGAACTGGATGCAGGTAGCGCCGAGCATGTACTCGTCGACGCACTCGGCGGCCGCTGCACTCTCGAAGAAGGACTCGACGTTCGCGCTGCTGAGCAACGGTAGCGACTCGGAGGAGTGAGTGCGTGCGTGCGTGCCTCCAGAGAGGCATGCTGTGTGCTTGCACGACAGCCACCCGGGTTATACCCAGGATACATAGAGGACCGAGCCGCCGTCCAGGACCTTCAGCCGGTGGAGCGCGGCGAAAGTAGTAGTGAGAGTGATAGAGAAGCACGGGTGCATCGGCAAGAGCCGGGCGTCGAACGAGCTTCGAGGGCGATCGGTGGAGCTGCTGGCGGCGAGTGGCGTCCGGCTCCTCGCTTTGCTCACCTCGGGTCGGAGGGACTTGATGTGCCAAAACTAATATAAGCGTGCTGCGTATTTGTCTCTCTTTTTCCCCCGCATAGCTCCATGCGTCTCATCATAGTCAGAATGCACCAGCCACGCCGAGGAGGTCCAAGTGGCTGCGGACTCGCAGAAATCCTCGGGAGGTCGACTACTCAGAGAAAGAAAATGTTCGCTGAGCGAGGACCAACCATCGAGCATCAACTTCAAGGAAACCGGATGGATGTATCCATCTCTCGACAAGTCCCATCTTGCACCGAAACCGCGCAAGAAGCCCCCGATCTTCATGCGTCCGTCCGTCGCGTCAGGCATAATAAATCTGTCTGTGTATCAGAGGAGAGCAGCACGCGCGCTTTCTCTCTCTCTATCTCGAAAGCGCCAGCGCTGCTTCGTAAGGTTTAGCCTGAGTGAAACCACGCGGCTGGTTCGAGATTCCAGCCAGACGCCTGGCAACGACCCTTCAGCGCCTTGACAACCAATTGCGCTGCTCGGTTGTCCAGACGCTATGCACCGCTTTCCCTTTACCCGCTCGCTCAGGCTCGCTCGGCCAGACACAGGGGAGCAGCCTTGGCTCGCTCGCTCGCTCGCCGCGTTGTGCTGAGCGGGCATTGCATTCGAGCGACAACATACGCACACGCACGCAGTGACGAGGCGGCGATGCGGTGCGGGTGTGTGGGTGTGAGTCGCGTTACGCCAGGCGACCCACGTCCTTTACAGTCGCCCTCTTGTCGCTTCGCGGCCGAAGAATCGAGTCAGCGGAGAATGCTGAACTCTGCTCGGTGAATCAACGACAGACCCCTGCTTGAGAGAAGCCGACGAAAAGGAGGGCGAGGACGGCTCCGCCGCCATCCACCCACGAAAGGCACATAGCACGCGCCACCGTTCAAGGCTTCAAAGGTTTCCCTTTCTGTTTGTTTTATGGATGTTCATCTTCGGATCGAAGAGCCTCGCGCTCCATTACAGCCGCTTCATAGTCGTTCGGTGTCTCTTTCTCTCTCTTGTTCCTCCAAGAAGCACACAGCACAGTACTCGCTGCACTTTTTTTTAGTAGTAGTGGAGGCAGCGGGGAGAGATACTGAAGGTGGTGGTGTGTGGCTGGCGGTTGGGTGGCGGTTGGCTGGCAGATGAACTGGCGACAGCGTCCTGGCGAGATTATGAGTGGAACTCAACCCTCGGAGTCTGGCAATCAAACAGAGAAATGGGGGATGCTGCCGGCAGAGCAAACAGGAGCCTCCAACAGAAAGCCAGCGCCGCGCTGCGGACGCGGAGCGTAGAGGATCCGTCGGTTGACTGGCAAACACTCGCACTCGCAAGCGTTAAGACAGCAGGGGGGAACAAAGTCGGAGGTGACGGCACTCGGCTGCCTCGCCTCTACTGCACAACAGCACGGCGCGACCTCTTGCCCGTCGTCATGGGTAGCTGCAAGTTTACGCCTCATATACGGGTGCTCACTTTGGCGGAGAAGCGCAGCAAACAGCCCCGATAGGCTCGATAAGCAGGAGGTACACCGATTGACGAAACAGCAAGCAGCGAGGAGGAGCGTGTCCCGCCAGCCGCTTTCAGTGCACACCAGGCATCTGGTCGCAGATTGGCTGGTTCGCACAGAAAACCCTGTTCGCGCCCTCCCCATTGGCCGAAAATGCGAAACAGCGCGAACTGCGGAACACCCGCCGCGCTAAAAGCGGCACTCCGGAGCCAGCGCTGAGAGCCATCTGGCCGCTCCGATGCTACTCTGCGCGAGGCCTCGCTTCTCGAGCCGAGCGAAAGCGAGAGCCTCGGTGATGGCCGGCGACTGCGACTACCATACCCGAAGCGCTGGGTGCTGACCACCAGTGCAGTCGACGACGCGAAGCGCGAAGAGCACGAGCACGAGCGCGAGCCTCGACGCCTCAGCGAGCGCGGACAACCAGCAGCCCCCATTCCCAGGCACGGCTCCCAGGCGCGCGACGTGACAGCTGCAGTCCGCACACACCGATCTGCAGCGGGCTACGGCGCGAACGAAGGGCAAGCACACCGATCAGAGACAGATTTACAGAGAGCAGCATGGTGCGCGTGACTGGCGTGACGGCGACAATCGGGTTGCTGCTGCTGGCGGTGATTTCGACGACGACGAGCGTCGTGGACGCTCAGCCGGTGGACGTCTGCTCCACGGTCACGTGCCTCTCGAACGGTGATTCGGAGTGTAATCGCGCGACGGCCGCGTGCCCCGCGTGCATGTACACGATCTCCGGCGGTTACTCGTGCTACGACAAAGTTGGCGGCGCCTGCCCGTTCGCTGACGTGCTCATCACGTGTCGTAAGTCTCCTCAGCCCTGTACCCGACAGCGCTATCTCCCTTCTCGATGCTGAGTATACCTGGAGGCTAATCTCTGTTTGCTTGTTGACGATGCACAGCTCCGAAGGCGGCTCCGACCCCAGCTCCGACACCCAAGCCATCGCCGACTCCGACCGTCGCGCCAGCGACTGAGCTCCCCGCGACCGTGGCGCCTCCGCAGATCGACACGCCGCCAGCGACCACTGCGGTGTCGACCGCGACGGCTCCACCGCAGTCCACGACCGCGACGCCCTCGTCGTCGCCATCAGGAAGCGATCCGGGACAAGCTACAAGCGGCGCTCGCCCCGGCTCCATACAGAACAACCCGACGAGCAGCACCGCGGAGTCGAGTTCGGACAGCGCGTCGCTCCGGAATGGATCTGCCGCTGCAGCGACGGCGGCTTCGCCAGCACCGTCGAAGGAGAAGGCGTCGGACTCGAGCACGACGAGCACGCCGTCTCCACCCACCCAGGCGATGGATGCGTCCAGTGGGCTGGCAGCTGGCAAGAAGTCTTCGACGCTGTATGTGAACATCGGTGTGGCCGTGGCCGCAGTGGCCGGCGTGGCGATCGTGGCGGCGTTCATCGTGCGCCGCATGAAGCAGCGGCGCGAGGAGCAGTTCCTCAAGACCCCCGAGGACGAGAAGCAGTTCGACTTCCAGGTCGACGGCGGCACTGGCGGTCGCGGCGCCGCTGGCAGTGGCGGGGCTCCAGGCGCCGTTGGCGGTCCAGGCGGACCAGTGTTCGCCATCGCTGGCGTCGCTGCTGCCGGCGGTGCGTCCAACCGCGGTCGCCGCGATAGCACGAGCTCGGACCTACCGTCGCTGCTCTCCATGGCGAGTATGAACTCGTCCACGGTGGAGTTTGCGAACCAGCACCCTCCGTACGGTCTCCCGTCCCGCTTCGGCTTGCCAAGCGAAGTGAGCTCGTACACGAGGAGCACAAACGCGAGCTTCGCGAGCTCGACCATGAGCAGCGGCACCGCCGGGCAGCCAGCACCAGCGTCAGTGCGAGCGGCTCCACGTCCACAGGCGATCCAGGAGGGCGACGAGTTTGCGCTCTACAGCAAGCGGAAGCAAGGCACGCTGACTCCAGCAATCGACACGAGCGTCCAGTCCAGTGCTCGCTCGCAGCAGCCGATTGCCAGCGGCGGTGCCAGGACTCCGGCAGCCACGAGCGCGCGGCCGGTGCACCAGCCGATCTACCACGAGAGCGTGCGCCGCAACACGCGAGCCACGAGCGCCGCGACGGGCGCGTCGTTCGAGGACGAGTACGACATCGTGCGTCCTGGCGCGCTCAAGGACGCCGACCGGCGCAACACGGAGACGCTCGTGATGGACGGCCGCTTCCAGTCCAACTTCTCGGAGCGGGACGTGCGGGCGGTGCAGCGCGACCGCCGCTTCTTCGCCTCCAAGGAGAACGAGATCTGAGGAGGAGGGCGGAGCTGCGGATCAAGTAAGTTAACACACACACAGAAGCAAGTGAGAGAGAGAGAGAGAGAGAGAGAGAGAGAGAGAGAGAGAGAGAGAGAGA
>JAADWH010000423.1:0-23094 GCA_023335995.1 Globisporangium nagaii
ACATGCCGTACACCAAGTCGTCCGAAGCCGTTCTGGCGCTGCTGCTCAAGCCGATCCCGCGCAGCACGATCAAGACAGTCAAGTTCATCGCGTTCGCGATCCTCTTCGCAGTCGTTGGCGTGCTCGCGAAGCGCAACGCGAGCAACTTTGTAGCGTTCGTATGACTTGGCAGGGAGCTTACCACGTTATCATTCTTCAAAGGCATGCTCGCTGTGGATATAGATCGCTCTTCGGCTGAGATTTATGAGTTGGTCATGGTAGTTTGCTGACTTTTCCATGCCAATGTTCGGCAACCGCACATTGATCTTCTGCAGCCATCTTCAGATGCTTCTGTCGTGTGCGGATGCGAACGATTTGAACGAGAGAGCAGCGATTTTCAGCTGCCCAATGTCAGATTGTTCGGAGCCATTGGCTTTGCGATCGACTGGCTCGTGTCTCATCTTGGTAATGGATCACAAGACACTTCAGAAAGCCGTTGAAGGTTGAAGCTATTCTCGTCTACAGTCTAAAAGGGATCTGAGTCGGCTCTGATGGGCTGCTGAAAGGTCGCGCGACGACTTGATTGGCTCACGAAGAGCCGTTTTCGTTTGACATGCACTTTGCGACCATCACTCCCAATGCTGCTTCAGCTCGGACTCGGAAGACGAAGAAGAAGCACCGAACAGAACGCGCACAAGGTCAGAACTCCACGAGACGAATTAAGAGCGCGACAGCTCGGTCTCTCTGGCTCGTGCACATACAGCCACTGCCTCTCGCTGCCTGTCTGTGCATTGCTCCGATCACTCACAATAGATGGATCCAAGTATCGAAATACCAGGTTTGTCCCTTCCACGCTCGCCTCGCCTCCCTCACCTCCCTCGCCTCCCTCGCCACCTCGAGCCGTGCTGTAGCTTCTCGCTCTGTGCTCGCTGGGTCGAGTATAAATACTCTCCGCGTATCAGGACTCCCTTGCTGCACAGCACGCTGTCCTGGGTGCCTGCCTCGAGGGAGGTGCCTCTGGGCATCCAAGCTTGCTTGCGGATAAGGTTTGCGAGCATGTCGGATACCTCACGGGGAAAAAAAATAGCGCCGCGCAGGCGAGTCACGATTGTATTCTGCCATTTGAACCCTCCACAGCAAGCAACAACCACCAGCAACGCCAAGCCAAGCAGCGACACAGACACAGCCTCCCGCTCAGCTCCGCGCTCGACCCTTTCTCTCTCAGCAGCCCAGCAACCTACCTCTTCGGAGCTAGCGGCAGGAGCAACAGAGCAGTAGCACCGCATCGTAAAGGATGACGTCGACCATGCGCTCCAAGAACCAGGCGAACACCATGAGCGCGGCGAGCGGCAGCATCAAGACCGATGTGCCCAAGCAGGGTGGGCTCTTCCAGACCGTCGTGTTCTCGCGCAAGAACACGAGCCACGGTCCGGATGACATCCGCGGTGCTACAAAAGGCTCGCCGTCCAAGAAGCAGCTCGCGGACCTGACGCCAAACCCGCTGGCGAGCATCGTGCACCAGGCTGACCGCAGCGGCAAGCAGGCGACGGCGCTAACCACTAGCCCAACGCCAACGGGACGCGCCGCCACGGCGTCGCCTCGACAGCTGCAGCGCGGCGAGTCCGAGTCGAGCGGCCAAGGCAGCTTCCGCAACCTCTTCGCGAATATTTGGTCGGCTCTGGGCATCAACGAGCAGCAGGCCGCCGCGCAAAAGGCGAATGGTGGCTCGTCACCCTCGAAGAGCTCCAAGAGCACGAGCTCGACGCGCAACGTCGTGGAGCTGCGCAAGAGCGTGCTGCCGCCGATGTTCCCGCAGGATGCCGGCAAGAAGTGCCTCGTGCTCGACCTGGACGAGACGCTCGTGCACTCGTCATTCAAGCCGACGCAGAACCCGGACTACATCATCCCGGTCGACATCGACGGCACGGTGCACCAGGTGTACGTGTGCAAGCGGCCAGGTGCCGAGGAGTTCCTCATCGAGATGGCCAAGCACTACGAGATCGTGATCTACACCGCGAGTCTGAGCAAGTACGCGGACCCGCTGCTCGACCGCCTCGACCCGGAGAACGTCATCCGCTTCCGCCTCTTCCGCGAGCACTGCGTGCAGTACGAGGGCAACTACGTGAAGGACCTGTCGCTGCTCGACCGCGACATCTCGCAGACGATCATCATCGACAACTCGCCCATGTCGTACTTGTTCCACCCGCGCAACGCCATCGGCTGCTCGAGCTTCATCGACGACATGAACGACCGCGAGCTCGACTCGATCTCACGCTTCCTCACCAACATCCGCGCGATCGACGACGTGCGCAGCCAGCTGCACACGTGGGACGCCAACTACTAGAGTCAAGCGCCGCGACCACCGCTGGGATCTCGCCCACCGCTCTATTACTTCTGCATAGATATTTAGACTTTTATTTGCTATCGAGAGAGAGAGAGAGAGAGAGAGAGAACGCGCAACACGACTTGATACCTTTCAACTGTGTCGACGACACGAGGTGCATCAGAATTCGAAGGAGAGCCACGGAGTTTGCCACGACGAAGTCGCTGTCTTCCTGCACACTGCTCTCAACGAACCTCTCTCAACTCTGAAAAGCCAAGGTTTGCAAAGCGGAGAACTGATTGACTGAATTGTCAGCATCAGACGCGCAAGATGTCCCTTTCGTCGTCTTCGACATCGAGTCGGAGAGCCTTCGTTTCCTTGTTATCGCGTTCCCGCAGGCTTTGGATCCGCTGAAGGAACACAGGAATTGGCAATCGGAAGAGGCGACTATATCATCGCTTCGCGTCTCGCACTCTCTCGTCGAGCTGAATCGCAGACGATGGTGGGATGCGTGCGGACGTGGCGAAGGAGCGCGGGGCTGTTCAGAAACCTTCGCTCTGCTGCTGGGGACGTGTGGCTGGTGGGCACAGTCTCTCTCTCATCTATATATCTATCTCTGCGGCTGCGGCAGGATCCGAAGAGACGACGCCACCGCGATCTTTGGCTGCGCGCGTGAAGCGGCGGCAACGACGACTCTCTGGGCGAACAGTTGGCGACTCGTGCGGCGTCTCTTGACGCGAAAGAGCGCCGATGGGCGTCCAGCAGACCTCGCAGCCAGCCTCCTCGTCGCGTCCCTTGGGATCTTTTCGATGCGCTTCACCTCTCGCGCTCGCTCCTGCGAGGATATGCGCTGACCAGCCAACCCGTCAGTCGGATCTAAAGATGGTCTTTTGAAAGGCATCAAAGCCACGGGTGACTCGCATCAAGCGCCTCCATGCCGCTCGCTCACTCACTTCGCGATCCGACTCGCCGAGCTCAAGCGGCGAACATCCGTCCTGAGTCCATCCAGCTCCAGTCGAACCCAACCCAGTCCGTCTCGTCCCAAGCGCGAAACTTCGACCCAGTCAGCCACTCATGAGGGCGATCTTCTCTCCGCTGCGCATGGCGCTGCTGGCCGCGCTCGCGATGCCTGCAGCGATGGTGGCGGCCGAGCCGCACTTCGTAGACTTCAATTACGACATCGCGCGCTCGTACGCGGCCGACGGCATGTCGTTCCTGCCGGAGGCACAAGTGCCCGCGCACGCGCTGCTGAGTATGGACGCCAACTTTGGCGCTCTCCAGAGTGGTGAAGGTGGCGGTGGCGGTGGCGGCGGAGGTGGCAGTACCAGTACGACCGACTACACGGCATGCTCAGTCACGCAGACGAACGTGACGGATTCCGACAGCAGCGTGACGGTGCTCATCGCGGTCTCCAAGTGCCTCGGCGACACGGCGCTCGCGCAGATCAAGACCTGGGCGGCGACGCTCCAGAACGTGCAGTCCAAGTTCTTCCAGAACGGCCAGGCGCGCACGATCAAGTACGTGACGGCAGTCGTCCCGGGCTCGTGCCAAGCGATCTCGGAGGCAAACGCGCAGGGCCAGGCGAGCATGCTGCTGTCGGACGACGTGCTCCCGGGAGACCTCGAGCGCTTCACTGCGTTCAACGAGATCGGCCGCGTGCTCACGACGCTGCCGACGACCAACATCACGAACAAAGGCGTGGACGCGAGCTCGGTCAAGACGGTCGACAGCACGGTGCCGATCGCTGTGGTCAGCTTCGTGGACAACTACAAGTCGTTCGAGTCCGTGCAGCAGTACGAGCTGACGGAGAAGATCACCGCGACGTTCAACTTCCAGATCTGCCAGAACGGCGAGAACTGTGGTGGCACCTTCGCTGACTGCATCGTGCTGCAGGACGCAGTGGACGTGTTCATGTACAGTCCGTTCAAGATGGTGAGCAAGTTCGAGTGCGCCAACCTGAAAGGCGGCATCCCCGTGACGTACGTGAACGACAACAATGTGCGTAAGTGCGCGTGCACGTGTCCCGCAGGCACGAAGCTGGCCGCGAACTCGAATGTGAAGACCTGCGACGCCGTGCCGGACGACACGTGCAAGTGCGTGTGGGCGAACGCGCTCAACGGCGGCTACAAAGTCCTGATCGACACGCCATCGACCGAGACCACGTTCACGAACGTGGGCACGAAGGGCAACATCCCGGCGCCAGTGGCGGTCGACAACTACGTCGCGAAGGATCGCAAGAACCAGAACGACGACAACAGCAACGCGTTGCCGCTCGCGAGCGGTCCGCACATCGACCTCAAGTCCACGCGCACGTGCAAGTCAGTGTACACGCTGCCTCGCGGCGCGTCAACGACTTCTGCGAGTCTGTTTGACAGCGAGTTCTCGACGATAAAAGAGTTCGCGAAGCTGAGCGATGGCGCGAAGAAAGTGCTCACGCTGTTCTCGGCTCCCGAGTGCGCGTCCACGCCAACGACGACCACGACGACGTACAAGTGGAAGGACTACCGAGGGAACCGCGACGGCGCGATCAACGGCATCAAGTTCCCGGGCTACGGCCGCTACGCGCTGGAGCTCATCGCGAGCGACTACAACAAAACCGCGACGTGCCCCGGCTGTGTCGTGATCGTCGACAGCTACCGTCCGCGCGGCGACCCGAACAAGTGTCCGAAGCGGTTCTGCGACCACACGCTGTCAGACTGCACGGCCGACGAAGGCGTAGCCGAGCTCACGTCTACAAACTTGGCCAGCGCGAAAAGCCTCGTGGACGCTTTCTACAAGTTTGAGTCCGCATCGACGAACGATGCGTGCAGCAAGGCGACGTCGGAGCGCTGCGACGTGAACACCATCACCTACAGCGCGTTCAAGAGCAGCAACGCTGCGCTGAGCTACGACAGTGGCAAGGACTTCTTCTCAACGGACGTTGTCAAAGCCGATCTCAAGAGCAAGCTCACGCTCGACGGCTCGCTCAACTGCCAGCAGGACACGCCCGTCGCGAACGGCGAGTGCAAGCGCTGCCTCAACGTGGCCACCGAGTTGGGTGAGTTCTGGACCGACTACAGCTGCGACCGCGACTACGACATCCGCCGCTGCCAGGGCCACGAGAGCGGCAAGTGCAGCTTCAAGCAGTGCCTCGTGGTGCTCGGCGACAGCGTCGCAGCGGCGACTGCGAGTCTCAATCCCTCCGTCGTGGCCGAGTCGAAGAAAGTGGTCGCGGAGCTCACGCAGCAGGGCTACAACACGGACACGCAGGCTCACGTGGCGCTCGCATGCACCGCGTTCAAGGACAACGCCGACCCGAAGGCTAAGGCGGAACCCGGGTGCCAGTACACGAGCAAAGTCGAGAGTCTGATCGACGTTGGCGCGGACACAACTGCGAAATCGATCTTCACCAAGGCAGAAGCGAGCGGCTTTGTGTTCTGGCGCTACCGCGTGGACACGAAGGGCAAGTGGATCGCCTGGGGCTCGGCCGAGAGCACGGCGATCGTGTTCGAGAAGGCCGAGACGATGATCACGCTCGAAGCCTGGACGCAGTGCGGCCTCGTGCGCAAGTTCTACTTCTACGTCAACCTGCACCTGAACAACAACATCGATGTGTGTGGCAACTTCCGCAGCATGTGGTACCAGACGACGAACGACAAGCTCGACGCGCCGGACGAGCTGTGCCTGTACCCGAAGAGCGACTTTGCCGAGCTCACGTTCGACTACCACGCGAACGTCGGGCTCGAGTACTCGCCGGACAAGCTGCTCATGAACATCTCGAGCGTCGTATGCAGAATGAGCTACGACGCCTTGCCGGCGCTGACCGGCGTGGAGATCCTGAATGTGCAGGCGATCTCGCCCGAGATCGTCACGCGCTTCGCGATCGAGTCGGTGCGCGCGCCGACGACGCTGCCGAAGACCAAGTTCCACGTCACGTGCGAGTTCACGTACAAGCGGTACGGCGCGCAGGCGCCGGTCAGCCAGATTTGCAACCAGGACTTTTCGATCCGCGACTGCACTGGTCCAGAGATCGACCGGCCGTGCCTGGATGACAACTGTCCAGCGGACACGTGCGTCGGCAAGAGCGACCCGGCGCCGTACGAGGCGTGCGGCGGCAACATCGTGTCTGCAGGCACTGGCGCGAAGGCGCTCTTCACGCCTGCGAGCACGAAAGCCAAGTCGTGCTGCGACTTCTGCTCGGGCAAGTACGAGACCACGTGCACGACGCTCTCGAGTCTGCCAGCTGGCGAGAGCGACATCAAGCGCTGCGAGCCGGTGAAGAAGCCGACAACGGGGACGACACCTTCTGGAGGCTCCTATCCAACTGCCCAGCTGCTCGCTGCCGCGGAAGCACTCAAGATGCGCGCTGCACAGAGCCCAGCAGGCGCCGCGACGGTGCTGCTGAGCGCGAGCGCACTCGTGGCGCTCGTGGCGCTCGTCGTCGTGAAGCGTCGCGGTGCTCATGCCGCCAGCAACACCCACATGGAGGACGCGTACTACCCACTGCTCAACTGAGGACGCAAAGCGCCATGACCCCTTGCTAACGCTCCAGACAAGACAAACGAGGATTGCTGGAGCGAGGTTTGAGAGAACAAGGCGATGCAAGAGGTCTGCTCTCTTCGCATCTATTGACACCACGAAGGCGACAGAAGAACAAGTCGTGCTGTGCTGGTGCGTGCGTTAATGAATGAAATGTATTAGTTCGAACTGCCGAGACTTCTTGATTCGAGTTTTCCAAGAAGTGTCAGTGCGCGAAACCACCTGTGCGAATCATCGCCGACGTCCGCTGCGAACCAGTCAATCGCACACACATACAGCGCACAGCGGTGAGCTTCTCGACACCAAGTAGGAACATGAACGGCTCACAATTCGCAGATGGATGGGATATCTGTACCTGAACTGGAGTTGCTGCTGCTGCTGGCAAAACATGGTCGACGATCAGGATGTTGGGCTTCTGGTGGCTATCGAGCCCGCTGCTGCTCAGATGTTGCCGCTGATACTGATCTCGCGAGCTCTCTCTCAGAAGATCCGCTCTTTTTTCTGTCGATCCGCTCGCGATCGACGCAGTCGCAGGTTTCTGGATCTTGGTGCTCATCGGCACGCCGCTCTCGAGCACCTGCCAGGCGGACAGCGCGGCGTGGGTCCTCGTGGGCATCGTCTTCTTGGCGTGGCGGCCCTCAAACGCCTCGTTCGAGATCGGATCGAAGCCGTGGACGTAGCTCTGCGCGTTGCGCTCGTGGGCGAAGCGGTTCAGGCAGAGCTGCGTCTCCCTCTGGAGCGTCTCGTCGCCCTGCACGCGCATTTTCGCCTCGAACGCGGTTTTCTGTATCTTGTTGAGCGCGCGCGCGTCCTTCTCACTCATGGTCGTGAGCTTCTCCTCGTTGATCACGCGCTGGTTGAGGATGTTGTACAGCCGTCCCTCCGCGAATTGCTCTCTCGGCGGCAGCAGCAGGACGCGGTTCTGGCCGTGGATCTGCTGCTCCTCGGCGCGGTCCTGGACGAACTGCTGCTCGCGCTGTTCGTCCACAAACGTGATGCGCACGGGGTCGAAGATGCGCGTCTTGCAGTACTTGACCGCCGCGACCTCTTTCTTCTTCGCAGCCTCGCGCTCGGCCTTCAGATCGTGGGCTTCGTGGTACCTGCGACAGGAGATCGCGAGTTCGTGTTAGTTGTCAAAGGTTGGATGGACATCGAGATGCGAGAGCCGAGCCCATACTTGTTGGTGAGGATGTTGAAGTCCCGTGTCGGCCGCTTCGACGGTGTGTGGTGCGCTGCAGCCTCGAGCGTGCTGCTCTGGTTATTGCTGTACGAGATGTTGCTGACGATATTGAACTCGGCCGCGATCTTCTTGCGGTACGGATGCGGCTGCGGCGGCTTGTCCTTCGGATCCGAGGCGTTCGGGTACATGAGCGAGTGGTTCACCACGTTGAAGCGCTGCATATTGCGGAGCTGCTTTGCCTGCTCGTATAATCAGGTAATAGCCATCGGAGTCAGCCAGGAGCACATTTCACACCAGGAGCGAGTCGCAGAACTCTCACAACTCACCCTCGCACTCTCCAGATTGTGCTCGAGCGCATCCTTCTCGCTGCGCTTGAGCTGAACCTCGCGCTCCGCGTCGCGAAACTTGCCCAGCACGAGGTCGTACTCGCATTCCTGGCGCGACTTCTCGAAGCGCGTGACGTGCTTCACTGGCGTCTGCTGCTCGGGCTGCCACGGGAGCGTGGCTTTCGCTGCCTGCAACAACAACAACAACAACAAACAAGCTCGCAGAGTGAGCTGGGGCGGACGGAGCGAGAGCTCGAAGTCGAGGGCATAGAGAGAAGAGACGCTGGCAGGGACGCACGTGGTACTTCTGAATGTCGTCGGCCCAGGACTTGCCGTACGTGATCGCCGCATTTGCCTTGGAGGTGGAAGCGTGGTGGCTACTGCTCGGTTGCGCCATGGCGGACAAGTGGGTCGGCGCGGCATTTGCCATTCATTCAGTCCCCGGTGGCTCCGCTTTTTTCCTTTCGTAGCTGTGAGCTGCGCGTGACCTTGAGGGTTTAGCTGAAGGAAGGCTGCCGTGCTGCGTGTCGGAGAGAGAGTCTGAGCGACGCACTTGATACCTGCGCAGGTCGAAGCTCGCGATAAGAGCCAACTGAGAAGAGAATGCAACGTATTTATAGTGCCATTATGGGCACAAAGACAGCACGAAGTGGGCACACTGGCCATTAATGGAGCAAGATGTCGGCCATGGTGTCTCGACCGTGACACTTGTTCTCAGCCGGCAGCCACGCGCAACATCCAGAAGCGAATTCATTTTCGGAACTTCCCACACGCCACGCCATGCACGAAGTACTAGATACGCAGCCCCGAGAAGCTCCAGACCTCGCAGACCTCGCACTCGAAGCTCTCGCGGTCGGCGAGCGGCGGGCTGTCGAACGTCTCGCAGCGCTTCGTGAAGCCGCGCATGTCGTCGAGCTGCAGGCAGAGCGCGATGCCCTTCTTGCCGCCGCCGACGAACAGCGCGTCCTTGCGCGAGTACATGAACGAGCTCTCGAGCCCCGACCACGGGAACACGCGCATCTGCGGCCGCAGCGTGAACACGAACGAGCGGCCGTTGCCGTAGACGCTCGACGAGTTCTTCCACGACGTCGAGCAGAACGCGCCAAAGATGTTGTCGCGCGTGTCCTGGATGACCAGGATCGTCGGCCCTTTGTCGGCGAGCCTCGAGTAGAAGCTCAGCGAGTTCCAGCCGTGGTACCGCGTGCTGTACGCGAGCTCCATCTCGTTGCACGCCAAGTACGGCGGCAGCTGCGTCCACAGGAACCGCACGTGCTTCTCCGTCAGGATGCTCGAGCTCAGTGCTGCGCCGTCGCGGCCACCGCCGTTCCAGAGCTTGAACTGGTCCGTCGAGTTGATCTTGAACGAGAAGTCGCGCAGCTCGTTCATCTTGAGCTTCGCCACCGCGGACTCGAGATCTTCTGTGGCGTCAGCAGCATTGCCATTGTTGTTGCTCTTGCTGCTGCTGTCGTCGTTGCTGATATCGGGGCTCTTGTAGAAGTTTGGCTGCATCGTCTTCATCTTCAGGAGCGGCGCTGGCGGGGACGATGGCGGATTGCTGTCCACTCGTTTCCGAGAGCTCGACTTCTGCGGCGACTTCTTGTACTCGGCCGACTGCGGGAACATCGCGTTCGCCACCGACTGGGACGAAATCGCTTTCTTCGTCACAACGAAGTACTTCTCGAGGTACTTGCGGTACGCTGTCGGGCGGCGGAAGCAGATCTTCACCGGCGGCTGCAGTCCGGAGATGAAGTCGACGAGATCATCGCTCGCCCAGCGCGACACGGACGTGTCGCCGTTCACCGCCATGATCACGTCGCCGACCTGGAGGTCTGGGAAGTGCACTTTCGGGTCGTACACCTCCACCGAGCCGTACATGCGCGTCGACGGCGCGAGCACCAAGTGGATCGGGTGCTCCTCAAATTCAAACTCGAACTCACCCATATCCGACAGCTGCACGCGCGCTGACGCTGGGTGCGTTGCTGTGTCCGGCAGAGCTTGCTTACTGCTCTTGCTAGGCTTCACGGCTCGCGAGACTCCTGTCGCTGTGTTTCGATCGCTTGGCGTCTGGTTCTCTCTGTCGTCCTCGTCCTCAACAACTGCCGCAACGAGCGTCTGCGCGAGCTTCTTGGCGCTGCTGGTTTTCGCGAGCAGCGCGTTCTGCGACAGCTCGTGCTGCAGCGTGCGCTTCCACTGCGCAGATGGCACGCGCGTCGTGAACCGTTTGTGCCCCGCGAAGTCCTTCGTCGCCTCGTACTCGATCGAGAGCGGGTACATCGCAGTCACCATCGAGCGCGAGTCGAGCGAGCCGTAGATCGCCGGCTTGCGCAGCGTCACGGCGATCGGGAGCTCGCACGCCTGGAGGTACTGCGCGAGCTGCTCGCGCGGGAGCTGCGCGTTCTTGCAGCTGTGGTTGAGTGCGATCACGACGTCGCCGCGCGCGATGCGGTGCTTCCGGTTGCTCTCGCCGTACATGACGTGCTGGCTCTGTTTTTTTTGTGTCTGCTGCGTCTGTTCGTCCTGCTGGTACACCGCTGCGCTGACGGAGCTCACTTCCCACGACCCGTAGAGCTGCGTGCTCGGCACGAGGCCCATGCCGAGCGGTCGCTCCTGGAACCATGCCGTGTACTCGCCATCCGCGGCGCGCGGCGTGTACGCAGGCTCGATCGCGGCAACATCGTCCTTGAACGTGTCGTCGCCCTCGCTGTCGCTGCTCGCGTCGCTCGAGCTGCCGCGCCGGAGCCGCGACGCTGCCGAGGCGAAGCGCGCGCGCGCAGTCGCCAGTGGGATCGTGTTGGAGCCGAGACGGCGCCGCGGCGGACTCGCGCGAGACGAGGCGCTGCTGCCGTTGCTTGCGTTGTTGCTGCCGTCGCCGTCATCGAAGAGCGACTGGAAGAGCGCGCGGATGCTGCTCACGGCCATGGCGCTGGGATCGGACCAGGTGCTCGCGGATCTCGAATCTCGGTGCGGCTTGCGTCCTGCGCGTCGGCGAATGAGCTTTTCGCTCACGGCGTCTTCTCGCAAAAAGGATCAGAGGCCGCAGCTGTGGGACGCTCCAGACGCTCTGGAGCGTCCTACAAAGCGCCAGCGCTCAAGTTGGGATTCATGACCAACTCGATTCGTTCGAATAACCGTTTAACTCTCTGAGAACCGACTGACCGTTTCTTAAGTCAGTAAAGAGCTGTCTATATGTGACTTCACCTAGCACTCACGCTGTCTCAAACACCGGTTTCACTAACATCAACTTCGGATACCGGTTTCATGCGTGTCAGTTGTCTGATGAGTGTGAAGAGTGTGAACCTCGCTGCGTCACCTCGCAATCGCTCTCATTCCTCCAGCAGCAGCCACGAAGGCAAGCGAAGACAGCAGCAGGAGAGAAGACGACAAGTGAGAACGATGGCTGAGCGCAAGGACCCCGTGGCGCGCTTCCTCGAGTTCCTGCGCTTCCGCACCGTCAGCGGCGAGGGCCCGAAGGGCAGCTACCGCGAGGTACGTCCGCTCGCTCGTTCGAGAGCAATGCGATGCAGCAGCGACACATTCTTCGCTCAAGACAGCGACTGTGTGGAGATAGATGCTCCTTGTAACGTGTTGTACTTGTGCGCTGACGACGTGCCTGTGTCTGTGTGCTTGCTCTTATAGTGCGCGAACTGGCTGCGCGAGTACCTCGAAGAGAGTGCGTGATCGTGCTGCTGTGCATTGTGAGAATGCCAGTGAAGGATGCGCTCACGCGAATGGTTCTGTCTTGTGTGTGTGTGTGTGTGTGTGTGCTCCTTGCAGTCGGACTGTCGGTGAAGGTGTTCTCGCCGATTGAGCACAAGCCTGTCGTGCTGGTGAGCCAATCTCTCCTTTGATCCTATCGACGCTTGTGGGAAATGGCAAACTGCTGATTGTGTCCGCGTGCTCGCAGGCGACCTGGTTCGGCGAAGACCCGTCGCTCCCGGGCATCATCCTCAACTCGCACTACGACGTCGTGCCTGCCATGGAGGAGCACTGGCAGCACGACCCGTTCGACGCGAAAGTGCTCGAAGACGGCCGCATCTACGGCCGCGGCGCGCAGGACATGAAGAGCGTGTGCATCCAGTACGCCGAGGCTGTGCACCGCCTCAAGGCGGACGGCTTCACGCCGAAGCGCAACATCTACCTGCTGTACGTGCCGGACGAGGAGATCGGCGGCGCGCAGGGCATGGAGGAGTTCCTCGTGCACGAAGAGTTCAAGGCGATCCAGCCAGTCGCGTTCGCGTTCGACGAGGGCATCGCGAACCCGGCGAACGCGTTCACTGTCTTCTATGGCGAGCGCGTGCCCTGGTGGTTCTACGTGACTGCGGAAGGGCCGACGGGGCACGGCAGCCGCTTCATCAAGAACACGGCGACGTCCAAGATCATCGACATCTGCAATAAGGTGCGTCAGCAGTTAGTTTTCGATAACGCGCACGCAGACAAGACGACTCATGATCTCTCTCTTTGTGCATATCTCGATTGCAGGCGCTGGCATTCCGCGAAGAACAGGAGAACGCGCTGAACGCGGACGTCGGCTGCAAGCACGGCGACATGAAGAAGCGCAAGCTGGGCGACGTGACCACGGTCAACATCACCGCGCTGCAGAGCGGCGTGTCTACGGACGGCGGCAAGACCCACGCGCTGAACGTGATCCCGACCACGGCCATCGCGGGCTTCGACGTGCGCATCTCGCCGCACCTGGACCTGGGTGAGTTCAAGAAGCTGCTGGACGAGTGGTGCTCGGCTGAAGGCGTGTCGTGGGAGTTCACGTCGTGGACGAACCCGCTGCACGAGCACTTCACGACCAAGCTCGACGCCGACAACGTCTGGTGGCAGCTCTTCAAGGGTTCGTGCGAGGTACGCTTTCCGTGTTGTAGCAGCTCGTGTTTGTGTGCATCCGTGATGCTCAACTTTTGATATGCTCTTGATACGCTTTCGACCCCAAACTAGCGCGTGGGCATCCCGATCGAGGCAGAGGTGTTCCCGGCGGCGACCGACAGCCGCTTCATGCGCAAGATCGGCATCCCGGCGCTCGGCTTCTCGCCCATGAACAACACGGAGATCCTGCTGCACGAGCACAACGAGAGCCTGCCGAAGGACACGTTCGTGCGCGGCATCGACATCTACGTCACGATCTTCCGGGACATGTTTGCGTACGTGTAGGCACCATGACGACGAAGCGAGGCGCTCGAGCTGTTCAGATCTCCGTTGTGAGCTCCAAGAAAGAAGTACGCGTGAAGGGCGACAAATGCATGAGTGGATGTCGTCTTCTCACTTTTCACGAGAGCACAAGGACAAAACGAAGATGGCTCCATTTTCATCCGATTTCTGCTTTGCATCAACAGTCTTTGCACAGCAGCCTGGTGTGCGCACAGATGCGCACAGGATGGCTCGCGAGTGAAGAGACGTCGCGGTCGAGTCTCGATTGATGAAAAACGCGCAATGGTTTTGGGTCGGGGGTGAGTGCGTGGCATTGTCTAAATGGAGAGAGAGCGAGTTATGTTTGGCGCTGTGATCCACAGGCGCTTTTGTGGGGCGCGCGCGTGTGTGAAGAGCAATGGATCCGGGCTGCAGCGGCATCTCCTTCGCTTTGGTGACGTAAGTCGGAGCCTCGCAGCATCGCAGCGTATCTCTTTCCATTGTGGCTATCAATAATCCCTGATGGATACATTTTGGGTGGCAAAATACGCGGAAAATGCGACGCAGGAGTCGGTTACGAGGCGGGGTAACTGCTGGATTTCTTTCTATTTTCTCCACGCAGTTCGGCTCTCGAGCCACGAGCGTGTGGGCAGCGGTGGATGATGGCGTCACTCCGTCGCATATACGAGCCTCGTGTGTCTGTGTGGGTGTGTCTGTGGGTGTCTGGGTATGTGCGTGCGGGTGCTGTAAATACCCATTCTCGCTTTGTCAAAGAGCTCCACGAGGTTCCTCGCACGCGCGCGATCACAAGACAGAGCGGCGACGGGAGGCTGAAAGGCTCGCTGACGCACGTCGACGAAGAGGGCGGACCATCGTGAGCGCAGCGGCGGATCTTCCAGGGAAAAGTGTCAGCGAGTTACACACGCGCGCGCGCGGAGAGAAGGAAAGCGAGCGATCTGTCCATGGAGACCCAGACCCAGCAGCAGTATGAGCAGCAGCGGTATGAGCAGCCACGTTCGATGGGTCGACGCTGCAGCACACAAGATCGCCTTCTACCGCCAGCAGCAGCAGCAGTGGCACTGTCGTCATTCACACCCGCGCTTCCACAGCAGCAGCAACTTAACAGAACGAGAGGCGCAATGAGCTGCGCTGCCGCCAAGAGCTCATATCGCTGCCACACGCCGCTGCGCTGGACGCTGCTGCTCCTCGTGTTGTGCGTTGCGTTCGCGCCAGCTGCCGACGCAGCAGCAGGGACAGCAGGAACAGGGACAGAGAGCGCTACATCGTCAACCAGCCAGCAGCATCTGCGGCGACTCGTCGCCAGCTCCACCACCACAGCAGCAGCAGGAGCAGCGACAGCAATAGAAGAAGCAGAGCGGCGACGCCTCAACATCTTTGGCGACGACGACCGCCGACCCGTGAGCGATCCGTCACTGTATCCGTACAGCGCCGTGGGTCTGCTGCGCTGGAGCGACACGTTGAGCTGCACGGCGTCGCTGATCGCCGACAAGTTCGTCGTCACAGCGGCCGAGTGCGCGCTCGACGCCGATGGCAACGTGCGCAAGTCGAGCTTCGAGAAGCCGCAGTTCCTTCCCGGGTACGCCGCCGCCAAGGCTGCCGCGACAACTACGGAGGCGATAGCCGCGGCAGACAAGGCGCTCGTGACCAAAGTGCACAAGCAGTCGGACTACTGGAAGAAGTGGACGCAGAACACGTACGTGATCCTGGAGCTCGACGCGCCGATCGGACAGCGCTACGGCGTGCTGCAGCTTCCGTCGCTGCCGGACCTGGACCAATCCACGGGCAAGACCGAGGTGCAGCTCGCCGGCTACGACGACAAGGCGCTCGACCTGACCAAAGCCGCGATGCAGTACGCCAAGTGCACGTGCTACTTCCCGTCCGAGTTCAATGGCCCGCAGTACATGCTGCTGCACGACTGCGACACCTCGGCGGTTGGCTCGCCCGGCTCGCCGCTGCTCGTGCGCTACACGACGCTCAAGACGTACATCATCGGCATCCACTCGAACGCGATCGGCACCAACTCGTCCACATCCGCCGAGGCCACAACCAAGTTCGCCGAGTTCAACAAGGAGTCGGCGAACCGCGGCGTGCTCGGTCCATTCATCCAGAAGCACCTCGAGTCGCTCGTGGGCTCGCTGGCGACCAGCGGCGGCGGTGGCGGCGGGACGAGCAGCTCCAGCGCAGCGTCCGATTCCAGATCGGGCTCGCGGGACGGCGGCAAGGCGACTGGCTCGACCAACACACCGAAGCCGTCGACGCCGAGTCCCAGTGGCGGTGCCAGCTCTCGCGCGGACGCTGACGACGCGGACGCGAACCCGCAGACGCCGGGCGAGCAGAGCAGCAGCAGCAACGCGAGCAAGAACGAGCGCATCACGCCCGCCGCGGCGTACATCTGCATCGCCTTCGTGTGCTTCGCCTGGGCGAGCATCCTGTTTGTCGCCATTCGCCACGTGCGTCGTGGTGGAGGCGATAACGACGACGCTGGCGGTGGTGGTACTGGGATTGACGACGATGAGGCGATCATTGAGTTATAGAGACAAACAAACACATACTAATGAAGCTTCATCCGTTGCAAGCAAACCTGAGTCGTCATAGCGGAGCTCTTCGTGCTGATAATAATGGCAGTGAGGATGGATGGCAGCAGAGAGATCTATAGGACGTCGGGCGTGAGCACTGGAAGGTAACACGTGAAGGAGCCGAAGCCGTCGACGAGGATCGAGTGCAGCACCATCGCCCGGTTCTCCGTGATGCCTGCGAACGTACAAACAGCCATACAGCACACGTCAGTCCAGCTCTCTATTGTGCAATCTTGATGCACACAAGCAAGCAAGACACACGAGCAGGTTGGCTAACGCACAGCAGAGCACGGTCTCCGTCGAGTTGCTGTCGACCAGGATGGCTTTGCTCAGCACTTTCGTGTCCACGGTGACGCTGGACGAGTGGCCGTTCATAGGCGCGTCGCCGCTCGCGTCTCCGTCGTCCTGCTCGATAAGGTCGTCGCGATACCGCAGGTGTGCGAAGAGTGTCTGCAGCGTCAGCGGGTTCGACTCGATGCGGAAGAGCAGCGTGCCGCGCTTGCTCGCCTCGATCGTGATCGTGCGGTGCAGCGCCTTGAGGCGGTCGACGATGCTGCGGATCGCGCGCAGCGGCGGCATCTCCATCGCGATCTGCGGCGCCGGCACGTTCGGCTCGCGATAGTGCTCCACCGTGCTCATCGCGAGCACCTCGATCGGGATGTTTTGCACGATGTCGATGTCCACGGCGCGTGTGCGCAGACACAGAAACGACTTGCCGTCGCGCTTGAGCAGCCGCAGCATCACGGCGCTCGCGTCCTTGCCCGACGTGAGCGCCTGGTGGAAGTGGCGCACGTCGCAGAGGAAGCCGATGTGGTTGTCCGCGCGGCTCTGCACGATCGCGTCGTGGAAGAGCCGCGCCGTCTGCAACCGCGCGAAGCTCTGGAGCTCGTCGCTGCTCGACTTGAGCGCCACCGAGAGCGTCTCGGGCGTGACCGTGAACACGCAGCTGTGCTTCGAGCTGCTCTGCGAGCTCAGGCGCGTGAAGAAGAGCGATACGTCCAGCAGGATCTCCAGCGAGTCCTTCGCGAGCGTGCCGCGGAAGCGCATCGCGAGTCTTTTTGCTTGTCTTTCTGTGCTTGGCGCCAAAACTCAGAGCAAAAAGTGGAATGCAAAAGCCTACGCACCGTCATGATGTTGCTGGAAAGGTGTGCTCGAGCAACCTTCGAGCGCCATAAGAGGATAGAACCTATGATACAGCCTACTTGCAGCTCTTCGGCAGCGCGCTCATGGAAAATGGACGCTTTGAGCTACATCGACGCAGGATGGTGGCGCTGCTGTGCGTGCAGCTACAGCATGCGCTCCATGCACACTATGCATATACAACTGGATCGGATTACTAAAGAATGTTGGTTGGATCATGCCGCGGCACGGCGCGGCAGCTGAGCAGAGAACCACGCGGCAGGCGACTGCGTGAGCGCGGACGAGCGCATTTTTCAGGTCACTGGAGAACACACACACAAGCACACACACGCAGTTCACACTTCACACTCACTCCCATCGACGCACACGAGGCTCGCGCGCTCTGGGAGAACTGTACTGGCCGCCTTTGTAAGTGGGGGAAAGCCTCCTCCCCCACCACCTGCATCGTCCAGCCACGCGCGAGCGACCCAGCTCCTCGTTCCCGCCGATCCCCTCGTTCGCACGAGCGAGACCAAGCAGACCAACGAGCCGAGGTCGCTCGCGCGCGATGCTGCGTCGCTATCTGTTCCCCCTTACAATGCGCAGGTAGTGCCTGGAATCTGCCCATCAAGATTCTGGGGAACAGTAAAACAAAACACTCCATACAATGGCTCGCCAAAACCACTGGTGACCGCACTCGAGCACGCATGCACACAGTCGCCCGACCACTACGCCCCTCTCTTGCGGAGAGAGACGCGCTCTGCTCGGCTGCGCGCGCCGCCTCAAGCCACGGACTCTTGATTTGCCTTGATCTCGTCACTTCCAGTTGTGGATGGATCGCAGAACCATGCAAAATGTGCAGCATCTTATTAGCCAATCCGCTTGCTCTGATTGCTATTTTATGTCAATTTATGGCCAATGATGCATTGCTATCGACCACATCCTGCATTGATTGGTTGGTAGTCGAGTCGTCCGAGACTACTGCAGACAGCCCAAATAGAGAGCCTCGACGATTGATTGATCGATTGCAACAGACACACAAACAGACACGGGTGACATTGAACCGGGCGGAGATGACAGCCAGCGCGCCGTTCTTCGTGACCTCGGCGACGCTCAACGCGCCAGCGGACGGCAGCAAGAAGCGCAAGGCGAGCGCCTTCGATGGCAGCCTGCTGCGCGGCAGCCTCGAGCACCTCGTGGCGACCAAGCGCGAGGAGTGCGTCCCGCTGTCGGTAATGCTGCTTTTTTTCTCGAGAGAAACACCAGAACTCGGCGATTGATTGATCGAGAATAGCTCGTCCTTGTTGTGTACTGACTCCGCTGCGTGTGCTCTCGTGTATGCGCAGGAAGTGCGCGATGTGCTGATGGACCACGTGCTGGAGACACTCGAGACCGATCTCAAGTACACGGTGTTTCTCGTGTGCGAGGAGGTCACGGACTTGCATCCGCCGTCGCCAAGCAGCACGGAAGCGGCCGACAAGGAAGGCGAAGCATCCACTGACGCAACCGACGACAGCGAGAAGGCGCAAGCAGAAGGCAGCGCTGCTGCTGAATCGATGCCGTTCCTGGACGGAACCGACGACTGGTACCGCTTCCGCAGCCAGCTGTCCGAGGGCGACAGCATCCCGCGCTGCGACGCGACGCTGCTGCGCATGCCTGTGTCCAAGAGAGACATCGAGAAGGAGAAGAAGTCGGCGAAGAAGTCGCTCAAGATGAAGATCAAGAAGTTCAAGAAGCTCACAGGCGGTGCGTCTGCGACAGCTGGTTCATCGTATTGTGCATGCGCTTGCATGTTTATCAACATGGCTAATCGCCTCTCTCTTGTATGCGTTTCACCTGACCAGAAAACGCCAAGCCCACAGCCGAGTTCTACGTGCTGTCCGAGCAAGAGCTCAAGGTGCACGTGTCGTCCATCCCGTACGACGACACGGAGAAAGTGCCCGAGTTTCTCAAGACGCTGCCGCTTCCAGACGGCGAGACGCGAGACCCAGAGCAGCTGCTGCTGGCGCTGGACTGCGAGATGTGTAAAACCACAAAGGGCACGGAGCTGACGCGCCTGACCCTCGTGGACTCGACCGAGCGCGTGCTGATCGACGAGTACGTTCGCCCGAAGAACCCGATCGTGGACTACTGCACGCAGTACTCGGGCATCACGGTCGAGATCATGGACGCCACGACGAACACGCTGAGCGACATCCAGCAGCTCTTTCTCAAGCACGTGCCCTCGGAAGCGATCCTCGTGGGCCACTCGATCGAGAACGACCTGGCGGCGCTCAAGATCCTGCACCACCGCATCATCGACACCACGGCGCTGTATCCCCATCCGAAGGGTCCGCCATTCCGCTCTGCGCTCCGGTTCCTTGCGAGCACGTACCTGAGCAAAGCGATCCAGACGGGCACCGACGGCCATTGCAGTATCGAGGACGCAGTCGCGACGCTGCAGCTCGTGCAGCTCAAGATCAAGCACGGGCCGACGTTCCCCAGCATCGAGCAGGAGTACAAGCAGAAGAAAGTGATCAACGAGCTCTGCAGGCTCAAGAAGTCGGTGCTGCTGGTCGACACGCAGCGCGCGTGCCGGTCGCTGAGCGGCGGTGCGGCGTGCATCATCCCGTGCGACTCGAACGACAAGATCGCGCACAACGTGGTGCACCAGCTCACCACGGGCTTCCCCCCGACGTTCACGTGGGCTCGCATGCGCGGCGCCAGTCGCGCCGAAGTCACCAAGCACGCGCAGACGATCAAGGAGAACCTGCCGGAGAAGGCGTGCCTGGTGGTCGTCCTCGGCGGCGACTCGACCGAGCTGCGCGAGTTGCACAAGCTGCGCACGACTCGCGCGGACCCGCGCTGCTCGCTGCTCTGGGACAAGAAGATGCAGGAGAAGCTCGACGGCGTCGCGACCCACGCGCAGCGAGGGCTTGTGCACATCTTCCTCAAGTGATCAGTTAGATACCGTAGACAGCAGCTCCAACCGTGCCGTCCATCCATTGCCAATCGTCGTCGCTCTCAATAGATGCAGCCATGCAGGATCAGAAGCGTAGCCATTTCATCCGTTTGTTGCTGAGGTGGGTTGACAGACGAAGCAGGCGAAGACGTCAAAGGGTCGGCCGTTTCTGAGCGAGCGAGAGAGCGAGAGAGAAATGGGACGCGCTGCTGCTGCTGCTGCGAGAGTCGCCGCGCCAGTCCGTCTCCGCACATCTCCGTCGCATCGAGCGAGGCGAGCGCTGCGTCTCAACCAGTCTCTCTCTCTCTCTCTCTCTCTCTCTTTCTCTCTCGCTCGCTCTTTCCATCCTTCAGCCGAGCCATTCAGCAGGCAACGAGAGACTGACTGGCGTGCTCGAGCTGTAGGTACATCCCAAGCGCAGCACGAAACAGTGCGAGCCTTCGTTCCATTCGGAATCGTCTCCTTGCCAGCTCGAGTGCACGCATCGAGTCGGCAGACGCCTTCCCTGCAACAGTGCAGCACTCGACGCTCCAGCGCAAGTGCAGCAAGCCAACGCACAGACAGCGACACAGCCACACTTCCCACGCGGCGTAGCACTCGCTGCGTCTACGCATCGTACAGAGAGAATGGATCCGAGCAAGAAGGACGAGGCAGCGGAAGCCGCGAGCAAAGACGCGAGCGACAAGCAGGTGGAGCGCAAGCACGACGGCAGCGACAGCGACGCTGGAGACAACCAGCTGGACGACGAAGGCAAGGACGAGATGGTGAAGCGCGGCGCAGTGGGGCGGCGGTTCGCGGTCGTGGATCTCCCCTCTGCGCTCGAGCAGCTCGCCATTGACGCAGCAGACAAGAGCTGAGTTCGGCCACAGCCGCATTGGTATATAGCGGATCAGGATGCAGTCCATGCGCCAATGGTAGTTATAGAGGATGAGTGAGCGCAAAGAGTCCCAGTAGTTGTAATCGTAAATGCACTCGAGCGCTTGGCTCGCAACAGTACAAACTCAACTCGCCTCAGTCGCCGTGATCATATTCGTGCTGGCAGTCGCGTGGTGGTCAGTCCGAGGAAACGTGCACTCACTCTACGACCGTCTTCGCTTTCTTCGCATTTGGCGAGTGCTGCACGAGACACAGACAGACACGCAACGCGAGATCTGAAAGTTATAGAACTCACTCTGCGGGTTCACTGAGAAGCAACAGTGTCTCACACCTTCTTGGACGCAGCAGCCGCGCTGGGAGGCGACAAAAGACGCTTCCGCTTGGGCTTTACAGCACCGTCTTTTGTCTGAGCAGACCCCTCCGCAGCCTTGGCAGTCGGCGATGACTTGGGCTTCGAGGGTTTGCCATCACTCTGCGCCATTTGACAGACACCATACGGTGTGAGCGTCAACGCCATCGCGACACCGCACAGGAAAGGAAACAGCAGCAGCGCATGACAAGGTACCTCTGCTGCAGTGGGCGACGCTCTCCGCGTGTGGGACGCGTAGTGGGGCTCAATGTCCGACTGGTCCGACTCCAAGTCGCTCGCCGCGTACTGGCTCAGCTCGCCCATTAAATACCTGCTTGTGGCACCAGCGACAGCACAGCGTCGTTAAGGAATGCGACATCACATGCGAATACTCTGCGGAGCAGACGCAGCCAGTATTTTCAGACGCTCGCTGGACACGCACTCGTTCTCCATGTGGACGCGCTTGAGCTGCTTCTGCACGCGTGCGAAGCGAGCTGTCAGCTCTTGTCGATCCTGATGGAAGTAAAAGCATGTGCACCGTCAAAAGGATACGCATCTGCAAGTGCAGTCACGTCACAAGTGCACTATGGAGCGCTTACCTGCTGGGACTCGAGGAACAGCTCGTGCAGCGCCTCGTACTTGCGCTTGAGCTGCGCGTCGCCGCCATGGTCATCTGCTGCAGCATGGAAGACGCAACTCGGAGCGTGAGAACGTGGGAGCCCGGTGTGTCGACCGCTAGCTCGGTGTTGCAACTATGCGTCGCACCTGCAGCCTTCGGGTGCGTTGGTGTTGTCGCGACTGCGTCCGTCGAGGCGCCATCGAGCGCAGGTGGTGCTGCTGCTGCTGCTGCATCGCGGTCGCTCATGCTGCTTTGGCTCGAATTGGAGAAGGGAATGCAGGGTTTCAGCCAATAGAATGGCCGAAGATGGCAGCATACACGGCATTGGCGGAAACTGTCAAGTTAAGATAAATTTTCAGCCAATACCGCTTGTCTGCACAAAAAACAGACACTCGGTAATATTCGGCAATGTTTTCTTGCTTTCGCGGTAGTTAACTATGGACATCGTCTTTTGCGGGAATGTAAAGTGCAAGATAAAACTCAAAAGTGCTTGCCTTTCACAATGTTTGTGACGCCACTTTTGCAATTCGGGGCGAATTGCTCTCGTCCATCATGCGTTTAGCGTGCGTGTTCCCATTCGATACAGTGCTTTAGCGCGACTCTTTCCTGGAAATATGTCAATCGCTTGGATCTTAAATCGCTAAACATGGACCGTAGCTGCGATTTAGCAGCCGTGATACTGGAAGTTACCTCCTTCCTATCACGATTTACCCACATCCTGCCGCAGCTTTACTGCAAAACGCCAGCTAAATCGCGGCGTGCGGTTGTTGCGGCCATGCCCCCCTCTCTTTCCCACCCACGTTTGCGTTTGGGAAGCCACATGGGAGATTTCCTTCTCGTCGCTCGCTCACTCACTCGCTCACTCCTGCGCGCGCGCCAGCAAGAAGAGGCGAAGAAACACCCGAAGCGCCTGTGCGGCCAGTGCATGCGCCGCGAGTGGTGCCGTCCCACCCATCCACCCCTCCGTCCTTCGCTCTCCTGTCGGCAGTCGTCACGACCAGCCAGCAGTCCACTGGCGCTGCAGCCATCCAACGAGCCACACGGAGAAGACCCATTTTGGCGACAAAGCGGTGGCGTGCGCGGTTGTTGTGCCGTCGTGTAAGAGAGACAAGAGAGAGAGAGAGAGAGAGAGAG
>JAADWH010000424.1:0-23085 GCA_023335995.1 Globisporangium nagaii
AGGCAACAATGTGACGACAATGACGTGGCCAGCTATGTCTCCCGATCTCAACCCGATCGAGCACCTTTGGGGCATCCTTACAAGGAGTGTGTACGCAAACGGACGCCAGTACGGATCCAAAGTAGCGCTCAAGGCAGCGATTCTCAAAGTGTGGAATGATTTGGACCCCGAGGTGCTCCAAATTTTGTTGCACTCGATGCCTAAGCGCTGTGCCGAGGTTATCAAGCGTTGCGGTGCGTTTATTACAACGACCTAGCTTTGGTTCAAAGGTATAAACGCATTTAAAACCAAAGTTCCGCCACCGGCGAAACTCCCCTTTTCCCTCTGATAATGAGCTTTCTCTTGCAGTGTCCTCAATATTGTGACGTGTTGCGCTGCTGTGGGCTTGTTTTCCTTCTCGTTCTTTGCTCTTTCATTTGAGCCGCTTTGTGTGCTGTTTGGCGCAATAGTTTTAGAGAAAAGTTGCAGAACGAGAATTTTTCTAAACTTTTGGCGCGCACTTTAAATGTAAACCCACTTCGTGAGACACTCTTCATCGATACACTTACCTCCATATGCACGTGCACCTTCTTATTAGACGATCGGTTTTTTTCCTCCCTATGGCGGCCTTCTGAAAATGCCATAAACGCACATAAACCGTGTCACGCGTCATGAAAGCTGCTATCGCAGAAAAATATGATCCGGCTCAAATATCTGAGAAAGCTGGCACTCGGAATTCTTCAGTGCGCTGCTCGGATCGTTGAACGCCAGAGCGACAGCGGAAGCAGCATGGCGTCCGGCGGCAGCGCCTCCAGCAGCAGCGGCGGCGGCGGCGCAGCGCTTCAGACGCCTAAGCCGCTCTCCGACAGCCTCGAAGACTCGTGCTCGTGCCGCAGAGCGAACGCCACGCACGCGGTGCTCCGAACCTGCGCCGAGTGCATCAACATCGCGCTGCGCTCGGGCTTACCTGTGCGTGTTTATGCCTTTTCGTGCGTAATGCCTGCTCGGGTTACGTCACGCGTACCCACAACGCGCGGTTTCGGCCACTGACATGTCAGTCGCGGTGTTTCGTGTGTGTCAGTGCGCTATCAGCTCTAACGGCGACTGCTTGGCGTACTCCGAGGTGCAATGGCTGTACAAGGACCAGCCCAACAGCTCCTGGTACTCCAGCATAACGACGCGCTCGTACTGCGGCGCAGACGACAGCGTGTGCAAGGCGTGCCGGCTCGAGTGGTCGCTGGATCCCAGCAGCGCGAATCGACTGGGCAGCTCTGCTGCTCCGCCGTTCCGAGCCTGCGTCGGCAGCGACGGGTGTGTGTGTCTGGCAATTTGCGAGGGGTCAGAGCACAGGACAGACGTGACGTGTCCGAAGCCACTACCGGTGGACACTCCGCTGCCGACAACGGCGCCGGTAGTGAGTCCAGCTTCAATCGACACCACTTCTTCGTCAGCCGCGGGGCCGCTGGGCGACTACGTGTGGCTCGTCGTGTTCTTCCTGCTCTTCTTGCTCATGAGCATCTGGTCGTACCAGCAGACCCACGTCGACGAGAGTGCGTACTGTCCCCGGCTGCTCGCTCACTCTTCGGTTGCCTGCCTGCAGCTCGTCTGGTTGCCTCGTGCTAACCGTGTGTTGCCTGCTGCTGTGCATGTGAAAACCCCACACAGACGGCTTGATCACGACGTCATATATGCGGCTGTTCCGCGGCCGCAAGAAGCGCGAGACGCCTCTCGGCCCGCCGTTGTCGCTCGAAGGCTGGCTCGGGTACCGCGAGCAGCTCATCCAAGCCGAGCGCGCCGGGATGCTCGACGGCAAGCCTGCTCTGAAGAAAGTGCTGACGACGAACGGACCGGATGTGACAGTGGAGGCTGGCGAGGGCTACCGACCAGTGTCGCCCAGCCACGCCGTTGTTACCCGGCAGCCGCACCACCTCGGGGCGATGTTCGGTCTGTGATGTACAGCCAGTGCTTTGTAGCGTAGCTTTTTGTGGTTTGATCTGTGCAGTTTGGACTTTTTTGGAACAAGGAATTGACACGACAGGCGTGCTGTGTCGCGAAGTGTTCTCATGATAATGCGTTAGATGGAGCACACAGCGATATCGTGTTGGTGATGCGTGGGTCTCGCTCCCTCCACGACTTTTCACGACTCTTGTGGCAGCTTCTGATGCTTGTACTAGGCGCGTCGTCCACTCTGAAAGGATATTGAGCAGCGCATGCGAGACGCTCAGAATGGGCACGCTCAGATGGCTGGGACGCTAGCATTGATCGTGCGAGGTTTCACTGGAGTGCTGTAGGTTCTACTGCCGATGCCTGTCAGCGTATGGAGTACTCTAGATGACAAGTCGGAGTGCTCTGGAGAAGCGGGAGGTGCTTGTTTGGCTGTGTGGGATTTAGTTTACTTGGTGGGATGGACTTGTGGACAGACTACTACAACATACTGACATCGTCATCAAAACTGTGCGCACCCGTCGCACCAGCTGCGTCTTCTCGCCTGCCTCTCGCCACGACCGACTGCTCTTCCTCTTCACCATCGCCTTCACCCAGCACCGACAGCGTCTGGATATCAACAGAGCTGTGCACGTGGTCGTCGTCGCCTTCAAAGTCCGGATGGCGTCCGTCATCGCTCTCGCGTCCACCCTCGCCAGACGTCGTAGACGACGCCACTGATGACGCCGACGACGTGTCCAGCAGCTGCACGTAGCCGACGGACGAGAAGTCCTGTCGTCCTGCCAGCAACTGCTGCTCGCGCACAATGAGTTCGTTGCGCAGCGCTCGCCAGCCGACCAGGTTGAGCTGCTGCGATCGCCCCCCGCTCTCTGCTGATCCTGACGTCCCTGTTGCGGAGTGGGCGGATGACGAAGGTAGCGCCTCTTCGTCGATGCTGCTCAGACTACTGCTGCCGCGGCTGCTCATGCTGCTCATGCTGCTGTCGCTGCTCGAGTCGCTCATGCCGCTCACCGAGCTGAACGGCCGGTCGCCGAAGAGCGACACGTCGCGCGTCAGGTGGTGGTTGCGCGGCCGGTTCTTTCGGTTGTACGAGACGAGCACCACGGCCATGATCACACCCACGAGCGGGATGCCCACGAGCCACGTGATGTTGGCGTTCACGCTCAGCCCGCCGCGGTTTGCCTGCGAGCTCGCCTGGTTGGACGAGCCCGAGTGGCCTGGCAGCAGCTTCCCGTTGCACACGAGTCCGCCGAGCAGCTCGGCGCGGTTCGGCGACTCGCACACGGCCACGCAGACGCAGTTGTTGTGGCCGAGGCAGAAGTTCGAGAGCCCGTCCTTCGCCTCGTTCTCGATCACGTCTTGGAAGATCGTGCGCTTGCACTTCTGGCAGATCGTGTCGCTCATGGCGCAGTACTTGGCGGCGCGTGACGGGAAGTACACGCGGCTCTGAGTGCTGCTGGAGGTCGATGCCGCCTTCGTGCTCGCGTTGTTGGACGCCGTAGCGTTGCGGAAGTCCACGTCGGCCGTCTTGTCGAGCTTGGCAGTCGCCAGGTCCAAGCACCGGCCCGACGGGTTCACATAGCAGCCCTGCATCACAACGAGCAAGACACACAGTGAGCGACATAAACGCACGCGCAACCTCCATGCAAACACACACACACGCAACGCACGCGGCCTTTGTAGATGATGCCCTCGTTCAGGCAGTCGTAGCAGGAGCGGTACGCCGCGCAGCCGTCGGCGTCCGGCGGGTAGAACTGGCACGGGAACTCGCTCGTCCAGCCCGGGTCGTTGCCCACCGTGTCCGGGTCGTACGAGAACGACGACGACGACGACGACGCGTACGAGGACGAGCCGCCGGCGTACGCGTAGGATGAGGACGCGCGCGACGAGCCGCGGTCGTGCGTCTTCATGCGCAGCGCGGTCTCGGCGGCTTTCGTGGCGGTCGCGGTCGCATCCGCACCCGACGGCGTTTGGTCCGCGGACGTCGCGCCGGAGCCGTCCGAGGACGACGTGGCGTCCGCTGTCGCGGCTGGCGACGGCGCGGGCGTGCTCTTCGCCTCGCGCATGCTGCTGCTGCTGGCGCTGGTGCTGGCGGCGGATACGCGCAGGTGGCGAATGGAGCTCTTCGCCTCCGCTTCTTCAGTCGCTCAGGGTGATCTGGGATGTGGAACAATGTGGACAAGTGCAGAGTGATGGTCCCTTGTTCAATTGTTTGCTTGTTTGCTCTGGCTCTTGACAAACCTGCTCGCCTTTGCTTGCTTGTTTGTTTGCCTTTGCTGTGGTCCGCCGTGAGTCAAACGCGGAGATGGCGAGTGAATGGAAGGAGAAACAACCGCCTCGCTCGCGCATGCGCACAGGAAAATCCACTCGCTGTGCGGACACGGATCCACCGCGTGCAGTCGGACGGATACTTGCGCAATGGAGTGCGCGACGCAACGCCAGCAAGACCCGTGTTTGTTTGCTTGTTTGCTTGTTTGTTTGCCTAACTTGCTCGCGCTGGATGTGGGTGCGATTCGAACGCGGTAGAAGAGCAGCTGGAGCGTGCGGCTGCGCTTCCAGTTTGCGGACTCGGCTGCCTGTCGTGCCGTTGTCGCAGTGGCAACAGCGACGACTCGGGGTTCCCAGCACCGCCCCTGAGATGCCTCGGACAAAATAGGACAACGCCACGAGCACCAGTCGTTCGGCCAGGAACTGTTCACGACACTAGTTGTATTTCTTCACACGCGACCTACACATCCACTTGCACACCAACGCTCTCTCTCTGCTTCTTCTTCATCTCTCGTCCCTCCTGTTCATTAAATAGTCACTGCGCTGTCGCTTCCATGTCGCTCCTCAGGCACATGAGCAGCTCCGACGCGTGCTTCTCGCGTCGCTCGATCGGCTGCCTGCGGTGCTCGGTGCCTCCGCACTGCTCGGCTCCTGCCAGTCTGTTGCTAGAGGGCGGGGATGCCAACCAGCCACTCGGAACATTCCTCTCGTGTCCGCTTCAGGGCTTCTGGGGTTCGGCTGGATCGCTCTTTGGGCTCGAGCACGAGACGCTCCGCCTCGAAAGAAGCTGCTCGCGATCGACTGGATGGAATCCCCATTGCAGGCTCGTAGAGCCTACCGCCACGTTACAAAGTCGAGCAGGAGAACCTGGATTGCGTCCCACACATCCGAGGAGCCGTCCTCACTGCGGCTCCAATGACACGCTCAGAGCGCTCAGAGCACCTCGACGTCGTCGTCCATGTCTTCAAAGTCCGGCGCGCTCGCCATGGCGCGGACCGAGAAGACCATCGGCGCGGACGCCAGCACGGCCATGGGCACGGGGATCGCCATCGCGGCCATCGGCGCGGTCGGCATCGCGCTGTCGATCTCCGGTGCGGACGGCTCAACGCCCAGGAACTGGACGTTCGAGTGCTTCACTGGGGACACCGGCTCCTCCACGCCCGCGAACCGCATGTGCTCTTTGTTGATCAGGTCGTCGCGCATCGCCTGCCAGCCGAAGAGGTTGAGCAGCCGCGAGCCGGCGGCGGCGGTCGTGGACACGACGGTCACCATTGGCGTGTTGGACGGGGACGAACCGGCTTCGGGCGTCGCCACCGCGTTCGCTTGGCTCCCACCCGCTGCTGTCCCATTGCTGCTGCTGCTGTTGTCGCTGCTGCCGTCGCCGATGCTGTCCATGCGCGTCCTGCGCTCGCCCCGGGACCGGATGCGATAGATCGCGAAGACCGTGACGACCACGAAGAGCATGGCGCCGAGGATGGCGCTGACGGACGCCCACTGGCCGCCGCCCGCGACGCTCTTGTTGTCCTTCTTGTTGGCCGCGAACGTCTTGGCGAAGCAGTCCTTGGGCAGCGCCGGCGGCCGGTCCCGCCGCGCCTCGCACGTGGCGATGCAGACGCAGCCGTTGTCGCCCAGGCAGTAGGCGCTGCGGCCGCGGTCCGTCTGGCCCTCGATGAAGTCCGCGAACACGGACCGGCGGCAGCTCGTGCAGAGCGCGTCGTTTTTGGCGCAGTACTCGGCCTTGTCCGCGCGGAAGTGGTAGAGGTCAGTCGCGGACGACGGCAGCTGGACCGCAGTCGCGCTGGACGCGGACGAGCCTGTGGACGAGCCTGTGGACGAGCTGCTGACGTTGGCGTTCGCGGCTTTGTAGAGCGAAAAGTCCATGGACGCGTTGTAGAACATGCGCACGGGCACGCAGCGGCCGAAGTCGTTGAGCATGCAGCCGCCGTCCTCGCCCTCGACCACGAAGTTGAGGCAGTCGAAGCAGTTGCGCGGCTCGGCGCACTCCTTCACTTTCGACGGGTAGAAGCTGCACGAGCCCGTGGTGCGGCGGCGCTGCTGCAGCTGCTCGGGCGTCTCCTGCGCGCTGTCGTCGTCGCCCTTGCGCTCGCCCTTGGAGCCGCTCTTGCAGTCGCTGCCGGCGGGCGGCGGGTGCCACGGCGATGGCCCGGCGCCGGACGGCGACCGCAGGTACGTGGACGCGGACGAGCCGGACTCTCTGGCTGCGGTCGGCGCGGCAGTTGTAGCGGCTGGTGCTGGCGTCGGCGTCGGGGTCGGGAACGTCACCTCGGTGGCGCCGTCCGCGGACGTCGAGCCGACGGCCGTGGACGCGGACGCGGCGGAGCCTGTCATGTTCGCTTCTGGACTTGTAGCTCGCGATCACTCGGGCGCCACGCTGTCAGAGAACGGCGAAGTCTGCGAATGCGGACGGGGATCGGTTGTGATTGCGGTCGCGCGCGTGAGCGGCGGCGGCCCGAGCCAAAACCGTTTTCCCCAGTTGCGAGTGTTCAGCGCGGCCGCGTAGAATCGATCCGGACGGCGACTTGGCGTTTGTATGCGATCGGCCAGCGAGGAGGACCAGTGGAGCACATGGCAAGGGGATGGGGAGCAACCGAACAGCTGCTATCAAGCTAGAGAGACGAGCTGATGCCCGAACCCCTGCAATAGCAACAAGACTCTCTGATGTGATCCAACGGTGGAACAAAACGCCCGAAACCGCGAGCAAGTCAGCTCGAGTCGCGCTCGTTAACTTTGTACAGTGCTTTCCGGAAGTGCACAGTTTCGTTGGCAACCTGGGTGGATGCACGCCAGATGGAAACTCGGCGGCGCCGAACACGAGGCGCCAACTGATGAGGCACCACGTCTTTCGTCGATAGCCGTTGTTGCAGGGCAGCTTGGCTCCGTCGCATCATCTTTGCCCAAGTGCTCATGTTGGGACGCTTCAATTCCAACGAAGCGCACCGCCCTGCTTCCTGCGTGGCGCTGGAGCGAATCGCTGCGCGGAGCTCCTCGTCGCGAGCGTTCGTCCGCAGAGGCGAGCGGATCAGAAGTGCAGATCAGCCACGGTTTCTCTTTATGTGTGTGTTGCGCGAGAGTGCTGGCAACAAAATCCAGAGACGCCCAATTTAACATGTTACCAGCTGTCGAGTGAGGCGACAATACCTTTTTATTTGCGATACATACAAGCTGCGTGATCCACAAACCCTCATCTTACGCTTCTATACTCTCAAAGATGGATATGACAACAAATGACTGCTTGCCGTTTGGAGCCTTCGCCAGACGCCATGCATTCCTCGTTCTTCATGCCGGAAGCGCGGCTGCAAGACTCCCATGGCGCACGCTGCTTCTCATGAGCGCAATGCCATGACCAGCGCAGTCGTGTAATGTTCCGAGCCGAGTCCGCACTGCGTTCGGCATGTTGCGCTCTGTCATGTCGCACGCGACGCAGAACGACAGCAAAATCAAAAATGGGGCGAGCGAGCGAGCTGTCGCGATGAGCTCCACGCGCGCGGTGCGTGGAGACAGCGCTGTGCGTCGACGCCTTCTCCATGCGCTCCGCTGCGTCAATGTGCCAATGCATGTATGAGCAGCGGCAGTCTCGTCGTGCCCAAGCGCGAGCTCCGCGCGAGCTCCGCGCGAGTGAGCAGCTCGCCTCCGCCGCTCGCTCCCCATCCAGCCAGCACTGATGACGTTCTGCAACAGACACTCCTCCGTCCCCTCCCTCGCGCACAATCCATTGCTCACAATAGAGAGGCAGCGTCACAAATAGACCTCCGCGGAGTGTCTCCTCCATTCGCCACCAAGCCCCGCACACTCCAGCAACAGCAGCCAGTCAGCAGCCAGTCATGAGCCTCGACGCGTCTTCATCGTCGGCGCAGTACGACGCGTCTGTGGGATCCGACCAACTGACGACGGCCAGCAGCATGGACGCCGGCACGTGCTCGTACTTTGCGCCGCAGAGCGACGGCTGCGCGCTGCCGCGGCCGTGCGTCGACTGCCTCAATTTCAACGTCGCCGCCGAGACCGTCGTGCGTGCTCTTGTCCCCCCCTTCGCTCATTTGCTATCTTCTGGCGTCTGGTTTGCTCACGCGATTGGCTGTGTCTGGATCTGGATCTGCAGGGCTGCATGGTCAACGCAGTGGGTAAGTGCGTGTCCGTGACAGGCAACTACGACTCGGCACACGACTTCCGCAAGGGCCAGGCGGCCAACAGCGTCAACGGCTCGAGCAGCGCTGTAGACATCGACCCGCTGCTCTTTCGCGCGAGCGACGCGCAGTACTGCGAGCCGACGGACGCCGGCTGCCTCGAGTGCCGGAGCTCCGTCTTCCTGCAGCCGTCGTCCCGCGAGCGCTCCACGTTCTGCTATGGAGCCAATGGCTGCGTGTGCATCGCTGCGTGCGAGTCCACGAGCTGGTCGGAGGCTGTCGGCGGCAAGCAATGCTCCAGCGGGAGTAGCAGCAGTCGAGACGTGATGAAGAAGCCGTTCGACGGCGCCGAGAAGCCGCACGGCATGGCGCCGTGGGAGATCACGCTCGTGGCCATCGCCGTGCTACTCGTGGTGCTCATCTGCGTGATCCTCTTCAAGCGGCAGCGCGACGACCAGATGCCCCAGTGGCTCCAGAAAATGGTCAAGAAGTTCCGCAAGCAGTCACCCGAGCAGGCGACAACCAATACACCAGTAGCAGCAGTAGCAGCAGACAGCAGCAGCAGCACAGCAGTAGCAGCAGCAGCTAGCGAGGGCGGCCCAAAGCGCGAAGGGCTGAGTCTCTTCGGCTGGCGCGGGATGCGCGAAGAGCTGATCGACAATGAGAACCACCGGCTCGCGCGCGTGGACGAAGACCGGTCTCCCGCCGCTGGCTTCGTCCAGTTCGCCGACACGACGCCGTCCGCGCCGGCGTTCGACGAGGACCAAGGTCGCAATGTGTCGACTCCGACGCCGCAGCCGTCTGCGCCGTCGCACCACGACCTGTGAACGTAGACACTTTGTCAAACGAAATGTCAGGCGTGCGTGGTGTTATTATTTACTTGTCTTGCCTCCTTCTCGTCGTTCTCGTTCTCTTGCCTCTCAACCAAAGTCTCAGATACCAAAAGCTAGGATAAGTCGGCGCTGTCCTTGCAACCGGAGGTACCCGACGACGACAGACTGCCGCACGCTGCGCGGGAGCTTGCCGGCATGACGACCAGCGTATTGACGACGGCGACGATCGCGAGCGAGCCCAGGAGCATGGCGAGGATCCCGATCGCATTCCCGCGGCTCGAGGAACCGGTTCGACTCGTGCCGCCAGACTCGGCTGTCTCTTTGTGGAGCTCCTGCTGCAACGCCTGTCGCTGCCTCGGCAAGTACTTGAGTCCAAAGAGCGCGAGGATGCGGATGCAGAAGCAGACCGCCAGCATGCTCGCCGCGTGGTTGCGGATGGCCGAGCCGTCGTGGTCCAGCACAACCGCGCTGGCGGCTGCATCGGACCCACTACCTGAGGCTCCGAGCTTGATGGTGGGTTTGCTGGCACTCTGGTCGTCCAGCGCTTTGCTCCCAAGCAGCTGGCCCAGCAAGTTCGAGCTCGTGGCTGCCAGCAGCCGCATGACTGTACCTGCAGACACGACAACGCCGAGCGTGGCGCCTTCGCTGCCTCGCGGCGTGATCTCGACTGCGATCAGCACCTCCAGCAGCACGATCACCGCTCGCAGCAGTCCCCGAAGCGCCTTGATGATCGTGTACGCCTGCGCGCTGCGTCCGACGCCGTAGACCACGAGGAAGAAGTAGACGCACTGCGGCAGCATGAAGAAGAGCACGAGCGTCCCGGATGCGAGCATGCGCCAGTCCATCTCGAAGCACAGCAGCTTCCACGTGAAGATCGCGATGACGTACATGGCTTCGGCGAGGATCTTGCCCGAGGACTCGAGCTTGAGCGTCATGCCGCTCCACGTGTCCAGCATCGCGTGCGGGTACGTGAGCGTGAACTCGGTGAAGAACGTGAAGAGCGCGAGGAAGCGCACAACTCGGAGCGTCGACTGTCGCTTGAGCAGTGCCAGCACCGCCATCGTGTGAGCCTTGAGCGCTGAAGAGCCGTTGCGAGCGTAGCCAGCACCGCTACGGGCTTGGTCGCCTAGCACTGCGACAGCATCGCCAGGTCCGTCATTCTCGTCGCTCTCGTCATCGAAATCGTCGACTGTCCGCTGCTTGGTGCGCTGGAGCTTCTCGATCTCCAGGTCGCGCGTTGGCAGCTGCCGCAGATCCACGTCAGCCACCCACTCGTCGAAGAACCAGAGCAGCGCTGGGATCGGCGCGAGCGCGTAGAAGACGAAGAAGAGCACAACGCTGCGGAAGGAGTAGAGCGGGAAGAGCCCGAACTTGGTCACGCGGAAGATCACGAGGTCCGTCACGAGCTGCCCGACCATCTCGAACGCGAACTGCGTCATGAGGAACGTGCCGACCATGTGCCCGCGGTGGCGCAGAGACGTGGTTCGCGACTGCTGGATCACGTAGATCTCGGCCACGATCACGCTCAGGATCCCGCCGAAGCTCGCGAGTACGAGCAGCCCCACGTAGACGTTGAGGATCCGGACGCGGTCCTGGGCTCCCAGCGACGCGTCCTCGTTCTTGATGCGCATGTCGTACTCCTGCGTGTAGTTGACGAACGCGAGCACGAAGAGCGCGAGCGACGTGACGCACCAGCCGAGTACCATGTACGGCTTGCGGTAGCAGCCGAAGATCGGGAACGCGTCGGAGCAGAAGCCGAGGAAGAACGTGCACGCCCAGGGCAGCGTCAGCAGGATCTGCGCCGCGTCGAACTGGGTCGCCGAGAGCTTCAGCTCGCTCTTGAGCAGCGGCAGCAGTCCGCGCTTGATGCACGACGTGAGCACGCTCGCGAACGCCAGCGACACGAGCAGCCCGATGTGGCGCGCGCTGAAGAGCCTTACGACCGCGTGCTTAGGCTGAATGCCATCGTCGTTGCTGCACTGAGCCAGGACGACGCTGCTGCTCGCGACCGAGATGCCCAGAACGCCCTGGTAATCTCCGTACAGATCGTCGATTGGCTCAGCGCGCGTCACATGCAGTGGCTGCGCTGCGTGGTGGTCGTCCTCAGCGCTGAGGTTAGCGTAGCTCGTGTTGCAGCTCGCAGGCGTGTTGGCGCTCACGCCTTGCTGCTGCTGCTGTTGCTGGGGGTAGTCGAGTGTAGCAGACCCGTCACCCCGTTGCGGCTCTTGCGTTCGTTTCGCCATAGCTTATGGAGGACAGGCGGAGGCACTCGGAGACTCGTTGTGTGGACGCGATGTACACTGGGACGTGTGGACGGCGCTGCTCGGCTGCGCGTGTTGCCGCGTCGACTGGAGAATGCCTCACCCCCTCTGACCTCTGCGTCTGCGCACCATCGCTCGTTGTGCTCTCCTTCCTCCCGCGAGTCTGCCTTGAGTGCCGTCGCGATTTGCAGATTCCTGTACCGAGCAGCGCGTGGGTGCATTTTATCAGTTCAAAGGATCCAGTCAGATCGGCGTGTTCGACATCAAATTGGAGAATGCGAGTGCTTGAAGTTGAAATGAGGAGGACCATTTTCAGTCCAAAGCGCTGCCGCCTGAAGTCGCGTGAACTCGCATGAGAACTCCCCTGATGCGTGGAGAAGAGTGTGGCTACAGCGAAGGCTACCCCCCCCCTCTCTCTCTCCGGCAAACAGGGCTGCAAGACATCCAAATCCGTGGCTGTGATGCAAGTTGGTCGGCTCGTTTGAAGTCCTCCTGAAGTGAGACCGAGCTCGAGATGACGTTCGCATCAGCGAGAACGAAATGTTTCTGCAGAAACACAAACGGTTCACTTTCGCGCCTCGCACCGTCCGCTTGTAGTGGACACTCGCTCCTCACTGGAGAGAGAAAACGAATCCGCGTTTGATGAAGGCATCGAGCGCCACAATCCTGCGGCTAGCTTTCTGTGGATCATCTCGGTCGCTAATTGCTCAGAGACCTTCGAGGTGATCCAAACATCCAGCGTGCAGTGGTGGAGCGTCGCTGCGCTTACTCGCGTCCGCGATCGCCCCAGAAGCAGGAAGCTCTCGAGCAGCTTATCTGCACACCTGCGCACAGAGAAAGGTGGAGGCAGCATGAGCTAATGCAGCGTGGCCGTGTCGTCATGCGCGTGTGGCCATTTGGCGCATTCAGCGTCGGAACGGAAAGTTCTCTTTTCGCCACGCTCTTTTCCAAACAAAGCGACTCTTTGTAGTTTATCGACCTCTCATAATCGTAAGCAGGTGTATGCGCATGATAGGAAGGTTTCTTCAGGCATCCAGATGTAAAAGCTGTGCACTGTATCGCAGAGGTAATACAATAAACAGGCTCATGTTGCCGAAGAGCCATTTTCGCCACTCCCGCTCTCCGAGTGTCGAAAATCGAGCTTTTCTCTGCGCAGCGAGCGTGCGATCGTGGTGGGAAGAGAAAGTGAGGAGCAGCGCCAATGCCCACAGACGCACAGCTCGTGCGTCGCCTGTGCGCGTTGCTGCTGCAAGCGCGAATGGCCAGTCGCCTGCCTCCAGACAGCATTCACCCACTGACAGGCAGCAGCGGAGACCAGCAGATGCTATATATAGCCGCCGCCTGCTGACTCTCCTCGGCTCGCACGCGCACTCGGATTTGTCTTGACAGCCAGACGATGCCATGGCTCCACAGGCGACGGCGACCATGGCGCGTCGTCCTCCCAGCCGTGCTACTCGCGACTACGGGTCTCACAGACGCAGCCGCGCCGCCCGTGAGCACACTCACGGCCGCGGCGTCCTGCAGCGAGCTCTGCGCACAGGTATCCGGCTCCGCAGCAGCGTGCGTCAACCTCAAGCAGCCAGAACGAGGCAGCACGAATGCGCTGGAGAGCTGCAGAGCGACACAGGAGCAGAGCGGCGTTGTCACGTGCGCAACCACCACAGCAGCTGTCGCAGACGCGAACAGGACCGCGCTCTGCATCACGCCGCCAGCGACGGCAGCTCACGCGTGGCGCTTCCAGATCACAGACGACGCCGAGGCGCTCGCGATGGCGCGCTCGCGCAGTTCACAGACGGACACGATCCTGCTGGACGCCGCGAACATCGATAGCATCAGTGAGTTTGCGGTTCCGACGACTGTGTGGTCGCTCGTGCTCCAGACGGACCGCGCCCCGCCGACGCTCAAGCTGGACACGGATGCCGTCGCCAAGTGGAGCAGTCTCGAGTCGCTGTGAGTGTGTAAATTAGCAACTCTTGGGCTGTCTTGGGGAACAACGAGTTTCGAACAGAAAGCCTGACGCTGCGTTTGCTGTGGCAGGGTGGTTGCAAACATCGATCTCTCGCAGGTCGCCAAGCTGCCGGCGTTCCCAGAAGTGACGGCACTGTGAGTGTGTGAACGGAGTTGCCAACATCGGAGAACGCGTTTCTAATCGATTGAGTGTGTGCTGTGGCGATAGAAACCTGACGGGGACGCTGATATCGGCATGGCCTCTCATGGAGGGGACGCCGTCGCTCTCTCAGCTGTAAGAAACCCTCTCCTTCTGGCGGTTGCGTTGCTGCAGAGTGCTCACACAGCTGATGCGATGTGGTGCTGCTCGCGTGCAATAGAGACTTGTCCAACAACAAGATCGCCGAGTTCCCCGCAGGCTCGCTTCCAGTGAACCTCGTGACACTGTACGTGTGTGTCGTGGGATCTCTAAACAGCAGCGTGGTGCGCCATCGCTAACTTTGACATTGGTGTTGCTATCCCCTTGTGACGATGTGAACAGAAACATCTCGCGAAACCTGCTCACAGAGCTCCCTGGAGACGTCGGAACGATGCGATATCTGACATCCCTGTGAGTCGCGCAGCTCTTTTACTCGTGTATCTGCAACGAGGATTGACACATCTGACTTGTGCGCGTGCTATTCAGGTCGGCGTCGTACAACAACTTGCTGAGCCTGGCCGAGTTTCCGACGATCATGAGCCTCACTGAGCTGTACGTTGTCCTCGCTGAACTATCTGATAGCGAGCGTGTCCATTTGGAGACTGTGCACTAACACTCCGAGTGATCATGCTTCGAACAGGTATTTAGTGTCAAGCTCGATCGCGACTGTCCCCTCTGGACTCACGGTGCTTCCAAACATCAAGATCCTGTTCGTGAATCGCTTTGATAGTCAGGATCATCATTGCGGGAATGCTGAATAACGCTCTGGGACTCTTTGCAACAGGGACCTGTCGAGCAACCGGGGGCTCAACATCCCTTCGAACACGCTGCCAGCTGCGCTCCAGGAGCTGTACGTCACATGCGTTTCCAAGATCTGAGGAGCTGTGTGTGTGCTGATCCAAGCATCTCCGCTCACGATTGCTACGTTTGAACGCTACATGATAGATATCTTCGAGACTGTGGCATCGAGACGATCCCAGCCGAGTTCCGGGGCGACAAGCTGTGGCGAAGAATGTACGGCGTGCACAATTTGTACTGTGTTTGCCTGTTTCTTTATCTAACGGACACTGTCGTGTTTCTCCTCGAGCAGAGACATTAGTGAGAACCCGATCGCTTCGATCGAGCTCGAAACGACCCGCTTCCAGACCAACGATCTGTACGTTCCCCGTGCAATGTCGCTTGTGTTTTGCAGTGCACACGTACTGACTTTCAGGGTTTCATGTCGGATTTGCACATCCTTTTTGTTCAAATGTGTTAGGATTCTCGAGAATGTGTCGCTCACGGAGATCCCCGAGAGGGCGAAGAATTGGACGGTCACGTCGACGTTGTGCGTGGATAGCTTGCAATTCAGTGAGATGTATCTTGCTGTCCACTGAGTAAGCGAGTGTGTTTTGTGTGTGTCTTGCTGTCGTAGGTCGCTCTCGAGAAACGAACTCAAGGTGGTGGATGCGACCGCTCTCCCACCAAGCATTACGGCTCTGTAAGTTGCTCTCGCTCTCTGAACGATCGAGACACTTCCTGTTGTGACGAGTCTCACAACGGTGCATTTCTTGTGACGACAGGTGGGCGGAGAACTGCGGACTGACGGCGGTGCCGGCAAACCTGCAGTCTCTGAAGCTGGTCACGACAATGTAAGTGCTTCTTCATGCAGCGGAGTGTTGTCAGTAAACGCCGTAACCCTTGCGAACGCGGTTGTTTGGTTTTCGCAGATCGCTCTCGAACAATCCGATCCGAAGCATCGAGTCGTCCGCGTTCCCAAAGACTCTCATTGAGATGTGAGTAGCCGCCGTATTTCAATCGTGATGTTGAGTGCTTCGCTTCGTCGAACTCACTCGTGTCACTGCTGCTACTACTATCTCATTCCACAGACGCCTCTCCAACTGCTCTCTGGAAACAGCGCCATCAGATCTGAAGAGCGCAGGCGCTACTCTGCGATCTCTGTAAGCTATGAACCTGATCTGCATGCTGGCTGTGGATTAGAGATGCTGACGATGTGTACTCTCTCATGCCTTGCGCTCTATCATCAGTGATCTGAGCGTCAACGCAATCGAGAGCATCAGGTATGGTTGCTCTCAAACTTGTGGAACTCGTCGTGTGCGAACTGATCTGAAAACCAACGCTGTCTCCTGCTCTTGTTCCACAGCTTGCTCGACTATCCTCAACTCGAGAAAGTGTACGTCGACAATTCGCTTTAAGGATGCTTTCGCGCAGACCCATTTCTAATTGACAGAGACCATTCACATCCTACAGATACCTCCAGAACAACTCGCTGAGCGCGTTCCCGACGGAGATCTTCAACCTGAGCAAACTCACGACAGTGTGCGTGCGATACTATGAATACGGCAAATGCTTGGCGATGGAGTTGTGTATCCTAACGCGAGTCTTTCCCATTCACAGAGACCTCCGCGGGAACAACTTCACCAACATCTCGCTCACGAAGGACCAAGTCGCGCTTCTGTCGACCAAGTTCGAGGCTTTCGCAATCGACTCCTCGGCGTTTTCGGCGACCTGCGAGCAAAAAGTGCTCGTGCGAGGCAAGTACTCGGTGTGCGTAGCGTCCGAGCCGGCGGAGGAGATTGAGATGTTGCCTCCAAGCCCATCGTCATCAAAGACGCGGCTGATCATCCTGATCACGGGCTCCTCGGTGTTCGTGCTCATGCTCGTCTTCGTCGCAGGTCGTCTGCTCCCAAGGAACAAGCACCCGCTCGAGGAGGAGCGCATCTTCACGAGCTCCAGACACGGCGTGACCATCGACTCGAGTGACGACCACGCGCTGCTCGAGTGGCGAATCGACGCGGAGGAGCTGCTGCCGATCCGGCGCATCGCCATGCGTCCGTATGGCTCCATCTGGCTCGCGAACTACCTCTCGGAGACCGTGATCGTGAAGCGCATCAACCAGAAGCACATCAGCGCAAAGGCCCAGCAGGACTTCATCCGACGTCTCACGGTGCTCGCGCGCCTCGACCACCCGAACATTCTGCGGCTCATCGGCGTCGCGTGGACCACCGAGGTGGACGTCCAGATCGTCGTTGAGTACATGAGCACGGGCAACCTGCGGCGGTACCTCACGATGACGAAAGACGACCCGATCGCGAAGGAGTGGACGAGTCGTAAGATCGCGATCGCGCTCAGCGTCGCGCACGCGCTCGTGTACATCCACTCGCGCCACCCGCAGGTGCTGCATCGCGACCTCAAGTCCCGAAGCATTCTGCTGGACGAAGATCTGTCAGCGAAAGTCTCGGGCTTTGGGCTGCGCCATTACAAGTCGGACCACCTCTCGAAGAAGCGAGTGAGTCAGTCTCCTCAGTCGAACCGCGCGGTCGCCCCCGAGGTGCTCGCCGGCGAGTCCGAGTACACGGAGGAAGCCGAGATGTACGCGTTCGGCATCATCCTCTCAGAGCTGGACAGCCACGAGCTGCCGTTCTCGGATGTGAAGCTCTCGAATGGCGAGCCGCTGTCCGAGGAAGCGATGCTGCAGCTGCTCGTGGCCGGCGCGCTGCAGCCGACGATTTCTCCGAACTGTCCGACCGACGTCGGCGCACTCATGTACGACTGCCTGTCGTTCGATCCCGAGAACCGGCCGACTGCGGTGAGCGTTGTCGAGCGGCTGCAGTCGACAATGGAACACCTGCAGCGACTGAGCGAGGTCGGGGACGACCTCATGTCAAGCCAAGAGAGGCTGGACTCGTTTCTGGGGCTCAGCAGCAGCAGACACAACTCGAGCTCGCCGTTCAGCGTCCAGCAGAGCAGCGGCAGCACCTCGATGCTTGGGCGAGACACGCGGAGTACAGGCAGACACGCGCCTAGCTCTAGCGGGAGGGACACGCGCAGCACGGGACGACAAGGCGCGCCGAGCTCCAGCATGAGAACCACTCGGAGCACTGGGCAGCACGCTCCAGGTGCCAGTGCCTCGAGAGACTTCTGGAGCACCGCGAGACACGGACCGCCGAGCTCCAGTACGAGGGACACCCGAAGCGCCGGAGCACCAGCGCAACCGAGTTTCAGTTCGAGAGACACGCAGAGCACGAGTCGGCCAGGCCAACCGCGCTCCAGTCTGCGTGATCCTCGCAGCACGGGCGGCAGCTTGGTGCGGTTCACCTACGACTGAGATCAATCACCCACCATCACCCTAATATCAACTATTTATTCTCCCGTTTAACAATGCGTGCCGCTCAAAGGGCAAATTGGCTCGCTCACACTGGACCGATATGGACGAAATATGCTCAGTTCCACTCCTGCGCAAAAAGCAAACAGGCGGCATTACCATTTTGAAGAACTGAGAGCGGCGGCATGAACCCGTCCGAGGATTTTGCCTACTACGACATGTCGGACTCGGACGACGCGGGCCGTCCGCGCCGCCGAGGTTCCACGCGCGCGGATGCGGCCGCGACGTCGAGCTTCGTGGGTGTGACACCGCCAGGCACGCCGGCTGCCGCAGCCGAGCCCGTATCTTCTGCAGGCAGCACCAACGCGAGCGCCGTCCACGTGCAGCTCGCGACGGAGGCTGTGCCGGTGATGGCGGCGGTCAAGGCGCTGCACGCGATCTCGTCGGACGACTGGGCGTCGGAGGAGCTGGGCCGGCAGGACGTGCGCGCCACGCGGTACTCGAACAGCGACCGCAGAGGGAGCGCCGCACACTCGGCCATGACGAGCGCCTCTTCCGCGATGCTCCAGCACCACAGCATCGACATCCTCGACCAACAACAGCAGCAGCAGCAGCAGCAGCCCAGTGCAGTTACGGTCCTGTCAGCGCCGCTGCGGCCGTCCATCAAGATGCAGCCGTCGAACCTGCACGGCAAGGATCTGCGGCACTTTGTGTCCATCGGATCGATCGAGCCGATCTCGCGCCACTCGAACTCGGTCGACTGGTCCGAGACCATGGCCGTGCCGGACGAGACGGATCACCTGTCACTCATGGACCCGTACTACGACCTTACGCGGTCCAAGCTCACGAAGCTCTTCTCGTTGTTCTACCCGGACGGTACGAATAGGCGAGATCTCTGTATGCAACCCCATCAAGCACACTGACAGAGCCCTTGTTGGATGCGCGGACAGAGAACGGCATGGTGACGTACGAGGGCTTCCGCCGCGGCATGGAGGCCATGGGCATCGTGTGCGCCGACGACGAGGAGTTCGAGACGTTCATCAGCAAGGTAGACGAGGACCACAGCGGCGGCATCTCGTACGACGAGTTCCAGCACGCGATCCAGGAGATCAAGCTCGCGCAGCTCTTCAGCGACAAGTTTGTGCGGGAGCAGGGCTTCGACGCTCCAGCCTTGTCGTCGCCAACGAGCCACCACGAGCCACCGGTCGTCGGCTCGGTCGAGTACTCGCCCGATCGCATCCGCAGCGTGTACCCGATCCAGAACATCGAGAAGTTCGTGTACTCGAAGAAGCCGGCGTGGGCAGCTGTGCGCTGGATCAGCGTCGAAGGCAACGACGCGCTCATGATCCGACGGCTCTCCGTGCGCTACTGCTTGCACCCGCTGGCAGTCGAAGATGCGCTCGACGTGGATCGCGAGCGTCCCAAGTACGAGAAGTACGAGGAACACTCGTCGTTGATCCTGCAGACTGTGCACGCAGTCGATCTGAACAAGCTTAAGGCGTACCAGCGCATGTACCGCGCGTCCTTGTACACGAAGGACGACGTGCCGTCGCACTTTGACAAGATGGACAAGAAAGAGCTCGAGGAGCGGCTCAAGGAGCTCCAGATCGGACGCGTGATGACTAAGCCGCAGCAGCTGAGTATGTACACGCTCAAGGACGTGCTCATCAGCGTCCAGGAGTCATCGAGCACGCTGTGGACGATCGTGAAGGCGCGCCTGGACACGTCGTACTCGCGCATCCGGCAGCAGGGGACGCCGTTCCTCGTCTACACGATCGTCGACGCCTGCGTAGACGAGCTCACGCCGATCGCGCACACATTTGGCGCGAAGCTCGTGATGCTCGACCGCCTGGTGCATCTGGATCCGCGCGGCTTCAATGTGAACCGGCTGCAGAACATGTCGAAGCAGATCAAGGGGCTCAAGCGTCTGTGCAAGCCGCTGAGCGAGGCGATCGTGCAGGTGTCCGAGTCGAACGACTTCACAGGCGAGATCCTGCGCTACTTTCGAGACGTGCAGGACCACATCAGCATCGTCGAGGAGGACTGCGACAAGCACCTGGACACATGCAAGAGTCTGATCGACGAGCTCCACAACATCCGAGCCGCGCAGCAGAGCGACGTGAGCTACATCCTCGCTCTTGTAGCCGCGATCTTCCTGCCGGCGCAGTTCCTCACGGGGCTCTACGGCATGAACTTCGACGTCATGCCGGAGCTCCGGAACGTGAACGGCTACTACTACTGGTGGGCTGTCGTCGTGACCATCGCCGTGCTCACGGTCATGTTCTTCCGGTTCTACAAGAAGTGGATCTAGTTGCTGCTGTATAGCACTTGAGAGAGAGAGAGAGAGAGAGAGAGAGAGAGTACAATAGGATGGCGTTTGACAGAGGTGGTGCTGGAGAGCAAGCGTTTGCATAGTACATTGCATTATTGCCTGCGAAAGTGGCTCGGCGTCGATTCTTCTGGAGGTACACCCGGCGTGCGATGGCTGCGTCTGCTGTGGAGCGCCGTCGGATTGGCAGAGAACGGCTCACCCAGAGCTGTCTCACGTGCCATGGACACAGCCATCTGCCTTGAAGTTCGTTCGCTCGCTGCGCGCTCTCTTGAACAGGAGCATGGCAGCATATCGGAGCTCTTGGCCGAGCGTCGTCACAGGTCCACATCAGACGCGGATAGGGCTCTCGCGTCGTCAAGATCGCCGCATTCGTCGGGTAACGCAATCCACTGACTCTTTTCGACCGAGAGCTGCACGCCTGGCTTTAGTGACCTGCTAATCTGCTATGCGCCTCGAACGCGGAAACAGCCTGGCGTTTGCAGACATGCGGTCGCTAGCGGCAGGAGGTGCACAAAGTGCTGGTACGTACATAGCGTGGTCGAGTTGTGTCCCATTCTTGAAAGTTTCCAGCCACTCCCCCGATCGAGCAACGCTTTCTCTCCTCCTCGCGCAAAACAAGGTGCAATCGCAAAAGCCGACCCATCTCCGTCTGCACTCCCTCCGTGTCGATTTTGGTGGTGCAGACACCGTGTTTTGGCATTTCTCGCCTCGGGCTCCTCTCCCGGCGGTTGCGACTCGAGAGGGTGCAAGCGCAGGGACGCGAGTGGCCAACGCAAAAAGAGAGCCAACGCGCGCTATTCCGAGCGCGCGAGCACTCCGGGTGGTCATTCCCCAACTCGCCTCCACGCGCACAAGCAGCCCCAGCAGCTCTTCCCCCGCCGCCTTCCCCGCCGCCCTCCCGCAAGAATGCGCGCCGCTCTCGCCCTCTCCCGCCGTATGGCGCCGCGCTCGCTGTCCGCCGCCGCCGGCCGTCGACTGCAGTCCACCGCCGCTGCGCCGGCGTCGCTCGCGGCGTCCTGGGACCGCCCGTTCCCGTCCATCCTGGTGCGTTCGCGTGTCTGTATGCAGTGCACGTCTGCGCGTGTGAGTGGTTGGATGCTTGCATTGGTGCCTAACTGACTGGTGTGTGGGATCAATAGATTTCGGAGAACGAGATCTCGGCGCAGGGCTCGTTTGCGGAAGCGCAGGCGAACTACCTGCAGCCCGACATGCAGGTCGTCAAGGAGCTCGACGCGCTCCTGCATGAGAAGAAAATGGGCATCGTTGCGCACTTTTACATGGACCCGGAGCTGCAGGTACGCTTTTGGAATCGATTGATGGCTGGTGGGTGGCTGATGAAGCGATCAACTCACGCGACCCTGTCTGTACTCGTTTGCTTTGCAATCTACAGGGCGTGCTGTCGTCGCTTTCGTGGGAGCATACGTTCGTGGCGGACTCGCTCGCGATGGGTGAAGCCGCTGCCAAGATGGCGGCGAAGGGCATCCAGTCGGTTGCCGTGCTCGGTGTCGACTTCATGTCCGAGTCGGTGCGCGCGAACCTGGACTCGAATGGGTACGAGCACATCCCAGTGTACCGTCTCGCGGAGCAGAAGATCGGCTGCAGCCTGGCCGAGTCCGCGGAGAAGCAGGCGTACATCGCGTACCTGCAGAAGGCGGCGAAGACACCAAACAGCCTGCACATTGTGTATATCAACACGTCGCTGCGCAGCAAGGCGTTCGCGCACGACCTGGTGCCTACGATCACGTGCACGTCGTCGAACGTCGTGCAGACGGTGCTTCAGGCGTTCGTGCAGGTGCCGGACATCACAATCTGGTACGGACCGGACACGTACATGGGCGAGAACCTGGAGCAGATGTTCCAGCACATCGGACAGCTCCCGGACGAGAAGATTCAGCAGATCCACCCGCAGCACAACCAGAAGACGATTGCGGAGCTGCTCACGCGCTTCGAGTACTTCAAGGAAGGCAACTGCGTGGTGCACCACATGTTTGGCGACAAGGTGACGAAGCGCGTGCGCGACGACTACGCGGACGCGTTCCACACGGCGCACTTCGAAGTGCCCGGCGAGATGTTCACGCTCGCGATGGACGCGCAGAACAAGGGCCGCGGCGTCGTGGGCTCGACGTCTAACATCCTCAACTTTATCAAGGACAAGACGCTCGAGGCCGTGAAGAAGCAGTCGACCGAGAAGCTGAGCTTCGTGCTCGGCACGGAGGTCGGTATGGTCACCGCGATCGTGCGCGGCGTGCAGGAGACGCTGCGCTTGCAGCCGGGCGGGCTCAAGCCGGAGGTGGAGATCATCTTCCCAGTCTCGGCGGACGCTGTCGCCACGGAGGGCGACGAGCTCGTACCGGGTGTTGCTGGCGGCGAAGGCTGCTCGACTGCCGGCGGCTGCGCGACGTGCCCGTTCATGAAGATGAACGACATCGACGCGCTCTTTCACGTCGTCGAGGGCGTGTCTGCCGAGGCGGGCGCCGTGGACCCGCTCGCAAACTTTTACCCACAGAAGTACAGCGAGCTGGTGTCGGGCAAGACGATCTCGGAGGTCGGCGTTCAGCCGATCCTGCACATGAAGGCGTTCATGGAGGGCCGCGAGCTCTCGGCCACGCTCGTGAAGGACATCCAGACGCGGACGCCTGGCGCCGGTTGCCCCGAGGCGCGCAAGTAGCGAGTGCGACTGATTCATAGAGAGAGAAGCAAACCAATTTAAAACGAAGATGCCCACTACGCTTGCACATTGAGTTTATGGTGATGCGCGTGGTTGGTCATGACGCGCGAAATCGAGTCGCTGCGCGTGTTCATCTATTTGTGGAGCAGCGTGGTGTCCGTTACTCGAGAGCGAGTCGGATGCACGAAGGGCGAAACGCGCGGCTTCCGTTACTCTCTGTGCGGCCAACAGCGCAAGCTCGTGACGCAGCCAAAGCGACGCCTTCTCCTCGCGCCGCGCTGTCCCGATTCCCACACGCAGGCACACGTGCGAGACGAGCGCGACGACGCAGCGAGGGCGACGCCGCAGCTGAGCCAGAGAGAGAGAGAGAGAGAGAGAGAGAGAGAGAGAGAGAGAGAGAGAGAGAG
>JAADWH010000425.1:0-23062 GCA_023335995.1 Globisporangium nagaii
CTGCAGTTCGCAGCGTAGAATGAGCATATATTTTCAAAACCAACAAACCTGGTACTGCGACTCGTTCGCGACCAGGATCGGATATTGTAGGTCGCCCGCGTACCTAAATACACCTCACAGTCATCATCATCATCATCATCTTCTTGCTCCTTCGTGCTTCTTCTCTCTTGGTGTCGAATGGTGTCGACTTTGTCCATGCTCGTTTAACCGACGGCTCACCGTCCTTAACCGTCTCTTCACATACGGTTAAAAGACGCCTCACTAACGGTTCATCGTGATTTACCGTCTCCACTCCATATTGTGGTCGGGCTTGTGTTGCAGTGGACCTATTCGCTGCCCTAAGTTCTCACACATTGCTGTTTGAAACCAGCCCTTTCGTAATCTGTCCGATGCCCTTGATTTCGATACATTTGCTCCCATTTACTGTTGCAAAACTTCCCTCGCCAAAATAGTGGCCGCTGGATAGCTCCTTCTGGCAGAAGAGAAGAGAAGTCCGGCCGGACTTGTAAAAAGCTAGGTACTTGCCCTTCATCGCTTTATGAAATCGAGATATCGCTCTATGAAACTCGAAATATCGACATAGATTTTGGTGCAGTTTTGGTTGGCCATCCTCGTCAACCAAACAGTCAATCAGGCAAAGAGAGAGAGACGAGCACAGGGCTCGCCGCGGACACCTTCCTTCCTTCCTTCCTCTCCACGCACCGCCGCCCACCGCGCGCGCGCCGCCGACACCGACACAGGCATGAAGGACGAGGACGACTTCACGCTCTCGAAGCGCGCGGAGAACCAGCTGAACCGGTCGTTGCGCAGCGGCGAGAGCGGCCGCACGAAGCACACGGGTCGCGACGACCGCGCGACGACCGAGCAGGTGCTGGACCCGCGCACGCGCATGATCCTGTACAAGATGCTGAACCAGGGCGTGGTGTCGGAGATCAACGGCTGCCTGAGCACGGGCAAGGAGGCGAACGTGTACCACGCGCGGTTCCACGACGGCCGCGAAGGCGCGATCAAGGTCTACAAGACGTCCATCCTCGTGTTCAAAGACCGCGAGAAGTACGTGAGCGGCGAGTTCCGCTTCCGGCACGGGTACTCGAAGAGCAACCCGCGCAAGATGGTGAAGCTCTGGGCCGAGAAGGAGATGCGCAACCTGCGCCGCCTGCGCGAGGCGGGGATCTACGCGCCGAACCCGATCATGCTGCGCTCGCACGTGCTGCTCATGGACTTCATCGGCCGCGAGGGCTACGCGGCACCGAAGCTCAAGGACGCCAAGCTCAGTGAGACGCGCTACCGTGAGTGCTACCTGTACTGCGTCAAGATGATGCGCACGATGTACCAGAAGTGCAAGCTCGTGCACGGCGACCTGAGCGAGTACAACATTCTGTACTACCAGCAGCAGCTCTACTTCATTGACGTCTCACAGTCGGTCGAGCACGAGCACCCGAGCGCCGCGGACTTCCTGCGCAAGGACTGCCGCAACATCACGGACTACTTCACCAAGTACGGCGGGCTGAACCCGATGAGCACGCAGGAGCTCTTCGATTTTGTGACCGACCCAACGATCGCGGACGAGGACATCGACGACCACTTGGACGCGATGCAGGACAAGATCGCGAACCGTCCCGTGGGCATGACGAACGAGCAGCAGGTGGACGAGGCCGTGTTCATGAGCACGTTCATTCCGCGCTCGCTCGGGGAAGTGCTGCACTCGGAGCGCGAGCAGCTCGACTACATGGAGGGTCGGATGGAAAAGTCGCTGATCTCGGCGATTTCGCGCTTGGAGGTCGAAGCGATTCCGCAGGGCGAGCGTCTGATGGATCTACTCAATGTGGACGAGCTCGAGGACGGCGAGGGCGAGTCGAGCGATGACGATGATGACAGCGACGATGATGACAGCGCGGACGAGGACGGCGAGAAGCGCACAGACGACGCTGATAATGAGAGCGACAGTGACGACGATGATGAAGACTATGATGACGATGACGATGATGACAGCGACGACGAGGCGGGCGGGCGGGAGCTCACGGACGAGCAGCGCGCGGCGTTCCGACTCGAGCGGCGTCAGGAGCGCGAGCAAGCTCGCGAGCAGGAGAAGCTGGAGAAGAAGGCGCTCAAGCACGCGACTAAAGAGGAGAAGAAGGCGAAGCGACAGAACAAGATCCCAAAGCACGTGAAGAAGCGCCACAAGAAGATCGCCAAGCAGAAGAAGAAGTAGATCGAGATGGCGAACTCTTGCAGCGGAGGACATTGCTGTATAAACGTCTTTTAGAAATGCATGCTGTTCATATCTCCTTGTTGACTGACACTGGTATCGTTGTGCGAGGACTTTTCATGACTGTAGTGCTTCGTCATTGATGCAGTCGCCAGCGACTGACTTCGCATCGGTGCTCGCCAGCCCATTTCGAAGCTGAAAGGACGAAAAATGACAAAAGCGACGAGAGAAAAACGGGAGATATATACATCTGAAAACGATCTACGTTCGAGGACGCATCATAGCAGTAACACGCAGAAACAAACCCAACAGTCCGAAATCTTCGTCGAGAGGAGTCGCCTACGCGTTCTTGACCTTGCACTTGGAGATGTTCGGGATGGCTGGCGCAGTGGCATTGGTGGCTTCCCCGCCGACCTTGTCCGAGTTCTTCGCTGGCGCTGGCGCAGCCTTCGGAGTCGACGCTGGAGCGGCAGCACCACCGCCGGCACTCGCTGGAGATCCGCCGCGACCAATTAGCGGGATGCACTCCTTGTAGATCTGCCACGAGACGCTCTTGCCGCTGCCGCGGATGCCCATCCAGTACCAGAACATGGTGCACGAGCCCTTGCAGGAGCTGAAGTCAAGTTTGTGGAAGTTCATGCCAGCTGCCACGTCGTAGTGGCAGTTCTTGCCGGCGAACACGCGCGTGTTGTCGAGCCAGATTTCGCACGGACCTTCGTGGGTGTACCCGGTGGTGCGGATCTGATCGTTCTTGGGGATCGGCTGCGGCTCGCCGTTGAGCTTCGTGTAGCCGCACTTGAAGTCGGCGTCGCTCACTGGACGGTACAGCTTCGGGTCGTCCATGAACTCGCGCATGGTCTTAAAGCCCTTGGATGCCAGGTAGCCGTTGAAGTCTGGGCTCGGGCTGAAGCCAGGCTGGCCCTCGAGGTACGCCATGGGACGCCACTGCTGGCCCTTGCCTTCGATCGTCCACGTGGGCTTGGGCAGCACCACCATCTGGTGCGCGTGGGCTCCAGAGCCGAGCAGTGCGATGGGGGCGACGAGGAGCGCAGTTGTGACGGCGAGGGTGTTGGAGAGCATTTTGGCGGCGAGGTTGTGTTGCGTGGCTTGATGTCGGTTCTGTCTCGGAGGTGAATTGGGGAGTGAGAGACTGCGTGAGCGAGCGAGTCGCGAGCAAGGAGGAAGCAGCGAGTCTGGAGCGCTTCCCGTCCTGCTGCGGAGCTAGCCCTAGCAAGTGATCATCTTGTTGACGAGCCGATCGCCAAGCTTTAGAATGCATGAGGAGTGTGGCTGCTCAAAAAGCACATGGCGAGTTCGCGTTCCGCGGTCCGAGGTGAGCACAGAACACCTCAAGAGTCGCAAAGCTGGGCAGCCCCATGTAAAGCAGGGCAGTGCTGCTCATACCTCCTGAAATGGCATAGTCTGCTCGCAGCTGGCAGCACACGGAGAGCTGTTCCTTTTCGCGCGTCCAGAAGTCCAGCCTCACCTTCTGCATAATGTGTTGCGAGCTAGTTCTCCAGCACGACTGCTCCATGCAAATCAAAATGATCAAAATGTTTACTTCCTCACCACCTCCATCATCGCTCGTTCTGCAGCAGCTCTTTGCTCCAACGCGGACGAGAGATAATCCTCGTGATGACAGCGCGAGGCAGAGCGGGGCAACAGCGCTTTCCGCGGAATCTTCGGCGAGCAACCGCCAGCTCAGGCAGCAGAGCGCGAGCGTTTGCTCGCTCTTGCGATGTCGACAAAGCCTCCACTTGGCTCAAGATTGTCCAGCAACGCGTCCAGAATGATGACTTGCACGCGATGGAGCCGGCGTCATCAACGGCTCCTGCAAATGGAGATGAAGACGCACTCTGGCACGATGAATGGTCAGCTTTTAAGACGACGCAGCATCTCTATCTGTCGGAGACGCTCTCTCAGCTTGGGTTCTGCAATAGTTGATAGGCAAAATGATCGCACAGTCGATATTTGAAAAAGGAGTTTACACATACAAACGTCTGCACTGGAAAGACTGGCAGCTAGCTAGCGCACACGAGCTCTCTCTCGCACAAGAAAACCCCGTCGCCAGCTTACGCGAAGCCGTCTAGGCTTCGGTGGTGCTGTTGCTGGTAGCCGCCTGCTCTTCGAGGAGGCGGCCGCTGCCGATCGGCACGCACTCCTTGTAGACCTGCCACGAATACTTGTTCTTGAGGAAGCGGATGCCCATCCAGTACCAGCGCAGCGTGCACGAGCCCTTGCAGCTCGCGTAGCTGATCGTGTGGGTCTTGCCCGGGAAGTCCTTGTTGCAGTTCGTGCCGGACATGACCTTGGTGTTGTCGAGCCAGACCTCGCACGGACCGTCGTGCGTGTAGCCCGTGGAGCGGATCGTGCCGGCCGGGATCGGCTGGCGCTTGCCGTTCTTGTTGGTGTAGCCGCACTCGAAGTTGGCACCCGCCGCGTCCACCTTGTACGCCTTGCTGTCGTCCATGAAGGCGCGCAGGGTGGCGTAGCCCTTGGTTTTGAGGTACCCGTTGAAGTCCGCCGTGGTCTTGAAGCCCTGTCCCTCGAGGAACGCGAGCGGGTTCCACTGCGTGTCCTTGTCCGGCACCGTGAACGTCGGCACCGGCAGCATCACGAGCTGGTGCGCCTCGGCGACCTCGTACAGCACCGTGCTGGACACAGCGGCGGCGAGCGCGAGCGACTTGATGGCGGAAGGAGCCATTGGGACTGGTGGTGGTCTGGGCTGGAGCTCCGATTCGGCAATGAGCTGCTTAATCTGCCGCCGTGCAGCAGACAGCTTGGCTCGAGCGAGCGCGCATTGCCGGTTGGCGCGGTAGAAGCCGGGCGACGAGGCAAGCGACGCAAATGGACTGCACAGTCTGCGCGAGTTGCAGCTGGTTGGGTCACAGCGGCTCTTTTCTGCCTCGCTGGAAGAACCTACTCTCGGTGGGCACAACCACCTTGATCTACAAAGTCGGATTTCGTCAGGTACAGAGGCTGCAGTAGACGCGCAGTTGCTGCGCTTCGGTCACTATTATGGCTGCCGAAGAGGTTTTCGAGACTCGCGGGGTGTGATCACTACGCACAGTCATGCTACCGAGCATCAAAAGCAATCGTTGAGCCGGAAAGCCGTCTGTGAGCGTGTGTGCGTGTGCGTGGAAGCAGCTTCCATGACTCGAGCACGGTTTCGTCGCTGACTCTCCCAGCTGCGCTGCTGGCGAAACTCACACGAGCTCGCATGCGGGTCGCCATTCTGTGGCCAGCATTAGGCGAACGCGCTTGGCATCGATACAAAAACAAAATAGTGACGCTGCATTCTCTTATAAACTCAGCAAGCGCGCACAAGTCATCGCTACGACGTGCAAGAAAACGCGTCCACCTTCCAGTGGATGCATACGTGTCCTCGGCTGAGGTCGGGGAGGTCACCGCTTAGGCGTCGGTGGTGCTGTTGCCGATAGCCGCGAACTCGCCCTCGAGTCGGCGCGAGCCCTTGACCGCGACGCAGTTCTTGTACACCTGCCACGAGTACTGGTTCTTGAGGAAGCGGATGCCCATCCAGTACCAGCGCAGCGTGCACGAGCCCTTGCAACTCGAGTAGTCGATCTTGAACGTCGTGCCCGGGAACTCGGAGTGGCAGTTCGAGCCCTTCATCACGCGCGTGCTGTCGAGCCAGACCTCGCACGGGCCGTCGTGCGTGTAGCCTGTGGAGCGCACCGTGCTGGCGGCCGGGATCGGTTGCGGCGTGCCGGCAAGCTTTGTCCAGCCGCACTCAAAGTCCGCACCGGCCTCCACCTTGTACGCGCTCTTGTCGTCCATGAACGCGCGCAGGGTTTTGTAGCCCTTGGCGCGGTAGTACGCCTCGAAGTCCGCCGTGGTCTTGAAGCCCTGGTTCTCCAGGAACGCCAGCGGGTTAAACTGCTCCGCGCGCGTCTTGACCGTGAACGTCGGCGCCGGCAGGATCACGTACTGGTGCGCGTCCACGAGCGCGGCGCTGGACACGGCGGCGGCGAGCGCGAGCGACTTGGTGATGGAAGGAGCCATTGCTGTCGGTCGCTGTGTCTGTTTACTTGTTTACCTGCGAGCAGATTGTGAACTGAGGAGATCGCGAGCAGGAGACGCGCGCGAAGACAGCGCGTACTGGTGGAAGGAAGGGAGAGCGAGGTGGAAGCGAGGGAGAGGAAGGAGCTTGACGTCCAGATGGCTTTCGAGCAGAGACAGCCCGGCCATCTGGTTTCGAGAAGAGTTCCGGATCACGACTGAGCTCCATAGTGTCAAAATAAGGGTGCGATTAAAGAATAAACCACTCATCGCAAAGACCTCATGCATCAGAATGCTCCTGAAGTGACCATTTGGGAGGCGCACTCGCCAATCGGAATACATCTACCGAAAGGGTCGATAAAGTCAGCACGGCACATCCGGAAGCGAGCGATTTCAACCGCGCTGCTCTTTGAAGCCTCCGCCAACGTCTGGAGGACAGCGGCCATCTCGATGGAGGAAAATGCAGCCAAGGGTCACGAATCGCAGATCGCCACGTTGCCACGTCGCCAGCTGGGATCGCGAGACGAGCAGCAGACTCCACATCCTCCGAAGACGACGCCGACGCCTTGCTCCTTGCTCCTCTGTCCGAATCCTGAGCGCCATCCAGACTGGCGATCGTGGATCTGGCAACGAGGACTACGACTTCACCATCAGAGGATCTGTGCAGCCGCACACAAGCGGATGGAAGCGAGTTCTTGGTAGCAATACGAACGCCGTGACAGCAACTCGGGGCATGAGCCATGCAGTCAGGTGCGGATGAAAGTATCGGGAAATAAACCATCTAGCGTGCGAGTCTTGTAAGCTGCGCATGAGTGTATTGCACGCTTGTGCTGGGAAGCGGATTCGTCCCGAGAAGCAGCTGGCGGAGCGTACTCGCGTTCGTGCAGATCACCTACCTATCTGTCTGCCTATCAAAATGATCACAACCTTGTTGAGCGTGGAGGAGTAATCCCAGACTCCAGCTAAGCTACACTCGCGCCTTGTTGAAGCCGCCCGCCTGTCCGACCAGCTCGAATCCCGAGAGCTCTTCAGATAGCTACTCGTTGAGCCAGCCGCGCACTTTCGCCCACATGCGCTGCTTCGCCTGCTCGCGCTCGCGCTCCTCGCGCAGCGCTACGACCGCCGCACGCCATTCGAGCCACGCGCGGCGCAGCTTGTGCTGCTGCCATCGCGCCAGCGCCTCGCACTCCTGGGCTTGCTGTTGCATGTAGCTCAGCGTGAATGCGCGCTGCCAGTCTCGCCAGGCTCGGCGCATCGCGTTCCACTGGCTCTGTCGCTGCACGGCGAGCTCTTTGCGGACCATGCGCTGGTGGTGCGCCTTGAAGCCCTGGAGGAAAACCTGGCGCTTGAGGTGGAGCGCGTGGTGCGCAGCCGCGACTGTGAGCTTCTGGCGCTCGACCTGCTGCCTCTCCATGTGCCGATCGTGCACGAACTGGAGCCAGCGGTGCCACTGCTCGTGGAGCACGCGCAGCTGGTGCCACCTGGTCGCATTGCGAGCCACTCGCTTCGAGAGCTCATACTGGCGCTTGAGTGGCAAAAAGCCGTAGAAGAACACCAGACGCTTGTAGTCGTGCCGACGTGCCTGTTGCCGCTGATCCTCGAAAACCTCGATGCGCAGCGCTTTCTCCTGCGCCGCGAGCGCTTCGTGGCGCCTGCGATCGCGAACGCGCTCTCTCTCCTCGAGCTTCTCGCGCAGCAGCCGCGCCTCGCGCTCCGCGAGCTGCATCGCTGCGGCTTCTTTCTTCTCCTGCTCGAGCTGCTCGTACTTCTGCTTGAGTTGGACGCGGCGCTGCTTGCGCTCGGCGGCGCGCTCCTGCATGGACACATACAGAGGGTCTACTGGTGGTGCTGCTGCCAGTGGTGGCGGAGGGGACATCTTGGTCTGAGATGGATGGCTCGGCGATGCTGACGGCGGTGGTGACTCTGATTCACCGCTGACCCACGCAGTCTTCTGTCGAGGCGCCTTTGTCCTGGGCTGCTTAGTGGCAGTCGCAGAGTCAGTGGCCATCCTTGATGGACGCTTTTGTGAAACCGCTGACTTGGACACCGGGGTGTCCATCTCGACCTCCAGCTCAGTCGTTGGACTTTGTCTCCTCTCGTCGTCAGCTTCGTTTTCCTCCTTGTCACCAGCGTCCATTTGCTTCGACTGGTTCCCTCGAATGAGTCGCTCCATCAGCATCTGTGCCTGCGCTTTGCGCTTCTGCTGTGCAAACTCGAACTGCCGCTCTTCCTTGCGCGCCTGGACACTCGCATTCCATAGGAAGAACCACTTCGGGAGCTGCTTGTGGCGCCAGAAAGCGTCCGCCTGAGTCGCAATCTGCTTCTCGCGCAGCAGCCGACTGCGCGTCTCCTGCTCGACGCGCTCGACAGCCATCGCGTGTGAGATGCGCCGCCAGTTGATCCACACGCTGTGCACCAGTCGCCACGTGTAAAACTGTTTTGCGCGAACGCACTGGAGCTTTCTCGCAGCGCGCTGGTGCTTCCAGACGGAGAACACGCGCGCTTTGAACTGCTGCGTGTGCTGCCGGAGGCGCAGCTGCTCTTCAGCCTCGATCGCCTGCTGGTTCTCGCTCGCGAGGCGCGCGATCTTCTCCTGGAGCAGCCGCTCGTCTCGCGTCGCTGCTGCTGCTGCGGATGTTGCTGTCGTTGTGAGGCGCTGGCGAGAAGCGACGGGTTTGCGCTGCTCCACACACACCTCGTCGTCCTGGTTGCTACTGCTGCTTGACATGCCTGTCGGTATGGAGTGCGCCGCGCGCTTTGCTGCGATGGTGCTACTGTCAGCGATAGTCTCTGGTCGTCTGGCGGCTCTCACGGCTTTCGCCTCGCGCAGACGCTGCTGCCGCTCCTCCATTTGCCTGATCGGATCTCCATTGTTGACACCAACTCGATTCGTGGCAGTTTTAGTCTTCTTCACCTCGCGCTGCGAGCTCTTCGACAGCAAATTGTCGAGCTCAAACAGCCTGTCTCTCGTGTGCTGCGGCTCGCGCGCTCGATCGGAAACAGGCTTGCTCCGAGCTGTGGCACCACCTAAATCAGAGACGCTCGCTCGAGACTTCGACTGCGGTTCTCGTGATATCGCAGTCTGTGGCTTCATCTTCTTCGCCTGCTGTTGCTGGTGTCGGAGCGCCTCAGCCCGAGACTCGATGTTGAACCGGTTCTTGATGATCTGGTGAGCCATCGCCGAGTTATCCTCTTCTGTGTGGGAGACAGCCGCGTTCATGCGCAGCTCTGGGACGAAAGCGTTGCGTTTCCCAAGCAACTGCTCGGCGCACTGGCGGCTGAGCTCTTGTTCGGGCTGCTGCTGCTTCTCGCGAGCGCTCAGCGCACTGAGCAGCTGATCGGCGATCGATGGAGACGACCCTGGCGATTGCTGGCGTCGATCACGCTCGTGGTTCGCATCTCGTCGAGTCCCGGTCGTAGTTGCAGTTGCTGCAGCAGCGGAGCTCGCCCGACTCGGCTTCGCTTTGCCAAAGCGCGCCTGCCACGCCGACGGCGCTTGTTCCGGTGAGGACGACGCCATGCTGCCTTTCTGGAATCGCTCGATCGCTCTCGCGTGTCGAGTGAAAGTGGTGCACTCGCTCGCTCGCGAAGCAGAAACGCTTGGAACCAAACGCTCCTGATCCGAAAATGGCTGCAGCTTGCGCGGTTCCGGGGCATATTTAGACCCGAGAGCTCCACGAGCACAAGGTCATCTCAGTCGAAAGATGCTCGCGCATTGACAAGCTGGTGCACGGACCGACTGTATGTGACTGTCACAGCGAAGGTGGAGAGAGATAGATAGAGAGAGTCTCGAACGCATACGCTACAGCCTCATGTTTGCGAAAGAGAGCTTGGTGCAGTTCCTCGCCGGCGCCGGGTGCTTCAGCGTGGTAGCCATTGTCTTCACGCAGAGTGTAGCCATTCGCTCAGGTTTCCTCTGTGCAGTCATGAGAGTCTCACGAGAACTCGTCGCCTTGCTCTCTGTGCTGCAAACACTCGTCAGCTCCAGATGCTGCTGCTCGTGATCCTCGGCGCCGTCATTGCCGGCAACGAGCACTACCACCAGCTGCTCGGCAGCGCGATCAAGCACGTTGGCGGCGGACTCATCTTCACGGGGCTCATGTATCTGCTGCCGGCCGCGCTCGGGTACTACAGCGCGCGCACGCATAACAAGTTCCTGCTGCTCGTGGTGCGTAGCTCCTCGTGCAGAGACTTGCAAGCGACCGACACAACCTGTTCGTGCTGACGCCACTTTGATCTCTCTCTCTCTTGTCCGCAACCAGCAATTCGTGCTGCTCTCGCTGCTGCTCTTCTTCCAGACGCTCTTCGGCAGCGTTGTGCTGGGCAAAGCCGTGCCCTCTCTGCCCTTCGACTCCCAGGTCGCGTGCCTCACAGTCGGCCGCTACGACGCCATGACGATCAAACAGCAGCAAGAGTGCGACCAGTTCCTGCACAGCGACGCCTTTGCCGGCGCCACGCTCGTGTGGCAGTCCTACTACACGCGCAGCCTCAGCACGGGATCATACCGCGCGATGGTGCTCAACTTCCAGAAAGAGAGCTTCTGCTGCGGCAACGGCCCGCCGCTGCGTTGTGAGAACGACACGCGCGCGTTCCCAGCGACTCGCCCGTCGACCGAGATCTCGCTGAAAGTCAAGCAGCGCATCAAGTGCGACGCCTTCGGCACAAAGTCTTACGTCGCGACGAAAGAGTGCAGCGTCAGCGGACGGTGCGACTATGATCTCCCGTACGGCTCCTGCGGGCTCAACCCGGTGACGACTGCGACGCGCGGCTGCGGTGCGTTCGTGGCGTCGAATCTCAGCATGCAGGTGCAGGCGATCGGTGCCACCGTTCTCATGGCGCTCATGTTCCCGGTTCGTTCTTCGCGATTGCGTGCGCCTTGTTATTTGAGAGTCTGCCGTCTGCTGGCTTGCTGACTCTGGCGGTCGTGTCTCTCTGTGGCTGCGCACTTGTCCATCACGCTGCCGTGGGGTTGTTCCAGATCGCGTTCATCCTCGCGTCGCTCTGTCTCTGCTTCAAGCGCCGGGACGAAGATGTGTTGCCACCCATCGACTTTGTCAGCAAAGTCAAAATCTACGTCGACGGATGACTCGTGCACGCCAGAGCCAGGAGCGAACGGCGTCACTCGATCTCTAGCATCGCCATCCAACTGCTCGAGGCTGAGGACGCAAGGCGCGTGGACGCCATCTTGGTCGCAGGCGAGCCAGTAGTCCCGAGCTTCTTCGCAGCTGCGTCAGCCGAGCTCTTGCCTTCTTCGTCTTCCCACGCGCGCGTCTTCTTCGTCACGCGACTTGGCGATCGCTTCGACGACCAAGTGGCAGCCTCTGCGACTGCGTTCTCCACTGACGAATGCGCTTTCGCGTTGTACAGCCGCGCGGCAGCCTTTGACGTTGAGCGACTCGCCTGGAAGCGCTCGCCGTCGATCGTGTGGTAGATGAGGTAGCACGTCTTGCAGACCTGGATCATCTCGTACTGCTGCGGCAGTAGCTTGGATTCCTGGAACTCGACTATGGCAGGCACGCGCACACCTGGTAATCAGTATAACAGCTAGTTCGCCCTTGCAGACAGGATCGTCAGACACGTACGCGGCTTGACTTTGAACGCATCGGACTTTGGGTTCCAGAGCGTGCTTTGCAGCATGAAGATGCGCCGCTGCAGCAGCTTCGTGAACGCGTCCTGCGAGTGCGAGCGCGCGGCCATCGCTGAGACCAATAGCTTGGCTTCCGCGTGCGCGCCGAAGAGCTCCAGGTACTTGGACTCTTCGTCGCTCAGGTGCAGCGACTGCCAGCGCAAGTCGCGAAACGACGAGCTCGATGAGGATCAGCATCGCTGTGGTTCAGATACACAGACAACCAGCACACGCGACCAGTTTCGTACCTTTCGCGTGATGCGCTGGAACTCGTGGGTCGACGGCAACGGCACTCGGAGCGCCGCTGCGGACGCGAAGATCTTGCAGTGGCAGAAATGTCCACCGGCGCATTTCTTGGCGCCTGGGTACGACGAGGCAGACTGGGCGGCAACCAAAGGTCAGTTGTCAACTGGTATTACCAAGCGATGCGCGATACCACATATCCACGAACCCACCGAAGGTCGCTGAGTCTTGCTTGTCTGCTTGCTGACACCCTCTGCTCCATTCGCAGTGCCTTCGTCGCGCTTCTTGAGGTCGGAGAAGAACACGACGTGGCTTACGCGCAGCAGCACGAGGCGGTTTGTGCTCGTGACCTGGAACTCGCCGTTCAGCAGTCGCAGCTTGTCCTTGAACGCGCTCTCGATCTCGCGCACGAGCGTCCTCAGCTCCGTCTTGACGATCTCCTCCAGCTGGTGGTTGCTAGCGACTCTGCTCGTAGCGGACTGTGGTCGCGAGAGGCTTGCTCTGGATCTGCTTGTCTCTGCAGCCGAAGCAGCAGACTTTGGTCGCGGGATCTTCTGTACACTGCTGCTATCAATGGTTTCGCAGCCAGCAGCAGCGTTCTTCTTGATCAGCACTGGCGCCGCAGCCCAGGCGATGTCGTAAAAGTACGACTCGGTCTGCAGCACGCGGACGCACGCAGTCGTCGCGAGCGCATTGTACTTCGCCACGAACGTGCCTGGGTGCAGCGGGTGCTGCCTGGATGCGGGCGTGAACGGCTGGAGCAGAAAGCTCGACATCCAGAGCTGGGACGACGGCTGGCAGAGCGCGGTGTTGAACTCCAGGTCGCTCAGCGTCGAGTACCGGATGCCCCCGTCGCGGTCCTCCTGCAGAAGCATATGTGCATGCATATACTATGGTTAGCACCTATGTGCTGGAAGCTGATGAGCCGCGCCGCGCGGCTCTCGTACATGGACCAGAACAGCGAGCTGCCGCGAGAGCAGCGTCGGGTCGCTCCTGCGCACAAAGTGCTGCTTGATCGCGATCGCATTGAGCCTCTCGTCACGCTTCCGAAGCACCTCCTGCAAGCAAACAGCACGCGCTTGTGTCATGCTTACTCCCGTGCGACTAGAGCAGCTCTGGTACTGTGAAGCGCGACTCACCCCTGTGCTCGACGACGTGAAGTACCAGGCGCGCGGCGTGCCGCCGTGGATTACGATCGCGTCCGCGATGTCCACTTTCGCCTTGCGCTCCCAGAGCTTCGTGTAGATCCTGCAGATGCACACACACATACACACAATACAGCATAGCCTTGTTATCACTGTGCGCGATACATAGGAAGCTCGTGGTAACGAGATACACCAGACGCTGGCGGCGTACTCGATCCAGCGCTGCTTCTGGATCTTGGAGCTGAGCGCGATCTGCTCCACGAGGTCCACGCCTCGGAGTGCCGTCGTGCTGCTGCTGCTACAGCCGCCGGCGCTGAACGCATTGTGGCGTGCGCTGAGCTCCGCATGCGCAGTCCGCGACGGCTGCGCGTGGCTCTTCTTGGCCATCGCAGTGTGCTCGAGAGGATGTGCGCCGTTTCGTGAGCTGCTGCGGTGGCGTTTTCGGCATTTCGAGAAGACGCACAACTTTGTTGTTCGAGTCAGCAAACCTCGCGCGAATTTTGGCCAATACGAGCTCGGATCCAGGGTTTCCTAAAATGGGCGCCGCCGATTGGCTGGAAAAGAGAGTTGGCTGATTCGCTGAAACTCCGCATCCGTCTTTCAAAAACCTATTTAAAACAAATCCAGCATCGTAGCCAGATTGGAGCGCAAAGAGGGAGCGGTAGAGCCAAGAAGGCGATACGCAAGGTATAGAAAGTTTGTGGCGATGTGGACCACCCAGCGCGCTCTCCTCGGTTTCGTTTCCTTTTCCGCATACAAAAAACAAGATGCTCTCCCTCTCGCTCATAAAGTCCATACAAACACAGTCCGCAAACTTCCTCCCACTAAAGCCCAAACTATAACGAAATTAGTTGCGGACCCTCCACATAAAGTAGTAGCAAGTAGGTTCACGATGATGGCGGCCGTCGACAAGGATAGCGGCGGCGGCCCGTGCGTGCTCAAGAAGTACTCGACGTGCCAGGCGGGCGAGCGCGAGCGCGTGCTGCGCTGCGAGCGCGCCGGGTGCCCCAAGTTCGCGCACCGCTCGTGCTCGCTGAAGCTCACGGAGTCGTTTCGCGACGCCGCCGCCGCCGAGCCGTTCCGCGTCGTGTGCGGCAAGCGGTGCTTCAATGCGCTGAGCAAGGGCCGCGGCGGCGTGCCGCTCAAGCACGACGCGACCCCGCTGGAGCGCAAGAAGCGCTCGCCGTGGAACAGCGACGGGCCGTCCGAGACGGTCAGCTCGCTCGCGGTGCTGCTCGCGTGGCTGCGCGAGCCGAAGAACTATGCGCGCTGGGTGAACGGCGGCGACGAGTCCAAGTTCGAGACGAAAGCCGCGATTGCGGCGCAGATCCTCGCGCGCATCAAGGCCGAGGGCGTGGAGACGGACCGCAACCCGAACGACGTCTTCGCCAAGATCTATCAGCTCGAGAAGAGCTTCGCCGAGGCGTCCGAGTGGCTGCGCGAGAACGAGAACAGCGCGAACCCGGCGCAGTTGGTTGCAGGCGCGAAGAAGCGTTGCGCGTACTACTACGACCTGGTGGACTCTATGGGCGCCGAGTACTCCAAGGGCAGTAGCAGCAAAGATAGCAACGGCGCGTCGTCGACCGCCGCCCGGAAGCGCAGTGCTGCTGCCGACGCGAATAATAGTGACGCGACCAAGCGGCGGATGGTCGGAGCGTCAGGACGCGAGCTCCGCTCGAAAAATGCGGACAATGGCAACAAAGCAGCCGCGAGTCTCCACGCGGCGGTTCTGGCGCGCATCGCGGCAGCAGGAGCGTCGACGAACGAGCCGTCAGCGACGCCCGAGAAAGCGTCGGTGTCGACGGCGATCATGCCGGTGCTGATGAACCACTCGTTCCTCAAAGCCACGGGCAGCAGCACGCTCGCGCCGAAGAAGCCCAGCGCCGCACATTCAGTCCAGTCGGCGCACATTGCGGCGCTCAACGCGTCGATCATGTTGGCGAACAGCATCGCAGCGTCCAACACGCCGCCGTCCAAGCCGTTGGCGACGATGACGACACCGACGACAGCGACGACAGCGCTCGCGCCTGCTGCCCCGCGCACGCCTGCAGACGCTGCGATGGCGACGCTGAACGGCTCGCTGCGGCAGTCGGCAACCCGCGCCAAGCCCGCGCTTCTGGGCACCACCGCCGCCGAGCTCGCAGAAATGACTGCCGCGAAAGCCAGGCAGAGCGCAGCCAAGACGTCCAGCAGCGCCGCAACCGCAACCACCAATAGCAACAGCAGCAACAGCAGCAGCAGCACGAGTTCTAGCGTTGTCACTGTTCCTTCTCCAGGCGCGAGCGTGCAGCCCATGGGCTTCAGCGCGTCGATGCTGCAGGTGAACAACTCGATGCTGCAGGCAACAGCCGAGAAGCTCCAGGCCGAGGCCAAGATCGCGACGATCACGGCCAACACGGCGCTGCTACGCGCGCGCAAGACGCTCCGCGACGAGGGCATCCCGCAGGCGGAGATCGACGCCGTGCTGCCGCTGACGCGCCATTAGCTGTAACCATTCATACCAGGACGCAGCTGGCCAGCCAGCCAGCCAGCAACAGCAAGACTCCCTCATATCTATGTCCGTCCATTCTCCAGTCGCTCTTGCTTGCTGTGTCACGTGGGCTGCTCGCGAATGCTTGTCAAACGCGGCGATAGTAATGGGTGCAGTTTATGCGAGAGACTGCATTGTTTCGAGAGAGCTGGCACAGTGGTACACCGAGGTGATGCGCCGAGGGAACTCGCCAGAACCACAAGAGATCAATCAAGTCGCAGACGAGCTGGCCAGACAGAACACAACAGAGCGGCCACAGCGAGAGAGCGACAAAAGCGAGAGAGCGCGATGCCGAGAGCGGCGCTGGCGGCGATGACGGTGCTGGCGGCGCTCGGCGCTGGCGGTGCGGCGCACGCGGAGAGCTCCACGGGAACGCTCATAAACTGTCCGCTGGACGGCGGCGGCTGTCTGTGGATGGGCAAGGACGGCCGCGCGGTTGACGGCCGCGAGCTGCGCGCGCTGCTGCTTGCCGAGACGCACGACGCCATGCTCGAGCAGCAGCTGGACGTGGACACGGCACTGCGACACTTGCAGGAGCACATGGCGTTCCTGGAGCAGACGCGCGTGTACGCGCAGCGCGTGGGGCACGTGCTCTTGTTCGAGATGGGCGTCCACGCGCGCCACTTGCTCCACTCGGACAGGCTGAGCAGCGCGCGACCGTATGCCCCCGAAGCGTTCGTGCAGCATGAGATGGCAAGCAGCAAGTCGCGCGTGGCGGTGCGTCAGCTAGCGGTTACAGCAGCAGCAGCAGGCGTTTCGTCGTCTAGTCAGAGCGACGGCAACGCGATTGACGGCAGCAGCAGCACGAGCCTGGCGCTCAACTGGTGCACGGCGGAGAACCCGCACAAGCGCAGCGTGTGCTCGAGCGTCAAGAGCCAGAAGAACTGCGGCAGCTGCTGGGCGTTCGCGGCCAGCGACGCGATCGAGACGGCCGTGGCGATCGCCGCGAACCAGAGCGCCGCGGTCGCGCTCGCGCCGCAGCAGTTCCTCTCGTGCAGCCGGCGCGAGATCGAGCAGACGTTCACGTACTGCTGGGCGGGCGACAGCAGCGCCATGTACGCGCCGTGGCTGGGCGAGACAATGAAGTGGAAGTCCACGAACAACGGCTGCTCCGGTGGCATGACCCACGGCGCGTTCATGGACGCCGCGCAGCTCCACTACGGGCTCGTCACAGAGCTCGCGATGCCCTACATCGACAAGTCTAACGCCACAACAAAGTCCAGCCCGCTCTCCTCCAGCTCAGCGTCCAGGTCGTCGTCAATGTGCGTGAAGGCGTCGAACCAGTCGGCCGCGAGCATCTCGGACTGGAAGCAGGTCGTGGGCAAGGACTGCTCGGTAAGCCGTGACCCGAACGTGCTGCTCAAGAACGCTCTGCAGACGCAGCCGATCGCCGTGGCGATGAACTCGGCGTACCCGTTCGCGGACTACAAGGGCGGCTTCTACAGCTGTCCGAACGACGGCGTGCTGGCGTCCAAGAACGACGTGAATCACGCGCTCGTGCTCGTGGGCTACGGGACGGATCCGCAGGCGGGTGACTACTGGATCCTCAAGAACTCGTACGGCAACGCCTGGGGCGACAACGGCTTCATGAAGCTCCTGGCGGACAAGAAGACGAACTGCGGCCTCAACATCTTCCCGGTCGTGCCCATCGGCGCCAAGGCCGGCGTCGCGCAGACCGCAGTGGATGGCGGCGGCGCGAAGCTCTTTGTCGGACTGAGCCCGAGCGTGTGGCTCGCGCTCGCTGTGAGCACAGCAGTGCTCACGATCGTGCTCACGGTCGCTGGGGTGTTCTGGTCCAAGAAGCAGCGCGCTGCGATCCGCGCGCAGACGAGTGGCGACGCGTACGTGGGGTACTAGCCTCTCCAGTGCGCGAGGATTCCAGTGAGAATGAGTCGTGCTGAGGAGCTCATCCGGACTGCCGAGCCGGACTTGTACAGCGTTGTGTTGCAGCGAGGTGCGAGTGAGTAGGATGCGGGTGTTGTAGATTTAATTTTGTAAGAGACAGGATGTGTTTTTGAACTTCTACCCGTCGGCGTAGTGGAAATGCGTTCGCAGCGAGAGTCTCGCCTGCACCGACGACGAGGCCTCCAGAGGTCTCAGCCAACCTACCTCAGCTCCTACAAAAGTCAACAAAACGAACAGGATCCTCAAGTCAAATCAAACGACTACCCAGTAGTCTGAATGCAAATCAATCCCGAATCGCTGGTCATCGTCAAAACTCCGAGACGACTCCACCACCAGCAGCAGCAGCATCCATGCGCGCGCCGCTCCTTCCGCCGCTGACGTCCGCCGCAGTCGTGTGTCGCCACGTCGCGCACATCGAACTGCCGCACGTTGCAGCGCTCGTGAGCGACTTCCTCGACGCCGGCGTCGCGCCGCGCTGGAGCCTCTCGCGCGCCTGCGAGCGCAACCACGCGCACCTGGCGCGGCGGCTCGTCGTGCGCTACCTGGACGCGCCACCACAAAACGGCTGCGCGCCTGTTGATCCGCACTACCGCGCACACATGATCAGCGTCGCGCTCGCGCTCACCGTGCAGAACGACAGCATGGAGTTGGCGCAGTGGCTCTGCGCGAACGCGCGCTGTCCGCACTCGAGCTTCCTGTGGAAAGCCATGAAGGAGGCTGTGACGCGCGGCAACCTGCGCTTCCTGCAGTGGGTCGCGAGCGCATACCCAAACGCGGTCTGGAGCCGAAAGTTCATGGACTCGGCGGCCAAGCACGGCCACCTGGCGCTGCTGCAGTGGCTCGACGCGCAGCCGGGCTACGACGCCGAGTGCGTGACCGACAAGGCGATGAACGAGGCGGCGCGCAACGGGCACATCCAAGTCGTGCGCTGGCTGCTCGAGCGCCACTTCGCAGACTACCTGCCGGACCAGGCGCTGCGCCACGCGATCGTGGGCGGCCATCTCGAGATCGCCAAGCTACTGTACGACGAGAGCGGCTTCATCGACGACCTCGAGAGCATCGACCTGTGCGGCGCGAGCGGCAACCTGGAAATGGTGCAGTGGATCTTTGACGAGAACATCAAGTACGACCTCACGGACGCGATGGAGTTCGCCGGCGGTGAGGGCCACCTGCATATCCTGCAGTGGCTCTACGAGCACAAGGGTGAGACGTGCTTCAGTCGCGCCATGAAGCGCGCGGCGGCGAACGGCCACTTTGACGTCATGAAGTGGCTCCACGAGCGCGGCACGGAGGGCTGCACGTACACGCTAATGGACAACGCTGCGGCCGGCGGGTACCTCGACATCGTGCAGTGGCTGCACGCGAACCGCAGCGAGGGCTGTTCGCTAGAAGCGATGGACGGCGCGGCGCGGTACGGCCACTTGGAGATCGTGCAGTGGCTGCACGAGAACCGCGACGAAGGCTGCTCGCCCCAGGCGATGGGCTTTGCGGCTTGGAACGGCCACCTGGAGATCGTCCAATGGCTGCACGAGCACCGCCACGAGGGCTGCACAAGCAACGCGATGGACTTTACGAGCACGCGCGGCCACTTGGACGTCATCAAGTGGCTCCATGAGAACCGGAGCGAGGGCTGTACGACGAACGCGATGAACTGGGCGGCGGCGCAGGGCCACCTGCACGTCGTGCAGTGGCTGCATGAGCACCGTAGCGAGGGCTGCACGAGCCAGGCAATGGACACCGCCGGCTCGGTGCAAATGCTCCAGTGGCTGCATGAGAACCGGGGCGAGGGCTGCACAACCAAGGCGATGGACAACGCCGTGTACAGGGGCGACTTTGACATGCTGCTCTTCCTGCACGAGCACCGGCGCGAGGGCTGCTCGCCCGAGGCCGTGCGCCACGCGCTCAACGGCAAGCACTTTGAGATCCTGCGCTGGCTGCGCGAGCGGTACCCGGCGCAGGTGGACGTGGACGCGCTGCGGCGTAACTTCGGCGACGACGTGAATGTCGCGGCGGTGCTGGAAGCCATGGCATAACTTTAGGGCAGAGCATCAAAACTCCAAACAGCTCTGATTGGCTGTACATGCGGCTGTGCTCGAAATAGAGCGCTCCTAGTGGTCGAAAATGAGTCGCTTCTGAATGCTCTTCAGGTTGGAGGCTCAGTCCCCCCTTTACCACTCAGTTTTGAACGACGACCGGAAAATAAAGCAGCCCCGAGATGGTGCTCATGACCGACGCCGGCGAGGATGAGAGCGCGCTGGGCAGCGTGGCCAGCAGCCCGCACGGTGGCGGTGGCAGCGGTGGCAGCGGTGGCAGCGGCGGCGGCGGCGAGTTCACGCGCAAGTGGACCGAGCGTGAAGAGGCGGCACTGCTGGCGTACTGGCGCGAGAACGTGCACAAGTACGCGACGAAGACCAAGCGGTTCTTCTACGACGAGGCTGGCCGCATCCCGGAGCTGCGCCACAAGACGGCGTCGCAGATCAAGTCCAAGTGCTTCGACACGGAGAAGCGGTACCGCGACACGAACCACATGCTGCGCGCGGCCGGCGTGGACGTCTCGGGCGGCGCGCTCCCGGACGCCAGCCGCAAGTGGGTGCTCAAGAAGTTCTCGCTCTACTACGACGTGCACCCGTTCCTCGGCCCGCGCGACCCGACGCTCAACGGCTTGTCGAGCGAGGACGCGCGCGGCATCACCGGCGCGGCGGACGGGGACCTCGACATCGACTCGCCGCCGCCAGCGGGCGTGCGCTCGTTCGTGACGCCGCCGGCGATGGGCAAGAAGCGCGTGCTGACGAGCCACGGCGCCGCGGCGGTGGCGTCGCTGCTGCCGTCGCCGCGCGTGTCGTCCAAGCGCCACCGCTCGGAGATCGACCGGTTCGTCAGGGTGAACGAAGAGGCGGTCGCAAACGCGCATGCGGCCGCTGCCGCTGCGCAGTCGGCCGCGTCGTCGTCGTCCTCGAATGCGGACGCCGGCAGCGAGTTCCTGGCGCCGCAGATCCAGGAGACCAGCGCGATGGTGGCCGCCGCGACCGAGAAGCTCTGCGCCGAGGCGCGCCTCGCAACGATCCGCGCGAACGCCGCGCTGCTGCGCGAGCGCAAGGCGCTGATGGACGAAGGCATCTCCGTGGACGAGATTAACGCGCTGCTGCCGTTGCAGACGAGAACCGTCTAGCGGCTACACGATATATTTTTTGCAGGTGGTGCATGTGTGCGTGTGCATGAAGGGTGTATGAATGAAGAGAGTGTGTGTGAATATTGACGCGCTGTCTTCCCTTTCGTCTTGGCTACACTCTCTCTATATAAAGCTCCGATCGGCTCGATGGAAATAGCCGTGGACGAGTCTGCATCAGATCGCCACCTCGAGCCCTCGTGCTCACTCGCGAATCGCCTCGCATCCGCCACAAGCGCAGCATCGCCGCCTGAGCGACCTCCGTCCAGGCGCCATGTCATTCTACCTGCTCAGCGAAGGGCTAACGTGCGTCAACTCCGCCAGTGGCAGTCGCATCAAGCGCGCTGTGCTGATGTGTGACTGACTCGCTCCTTCGCCTCGATGCGACGCTTTGCAGCTTTCTGGGCATCTTCTCCGGCGCGTACGAGTCGCTCAAAGTGCTCTCGCGCGCGGAGAAGGGCATCGAGACGTCCACGCTGAGCGGCATCCTCGAGTTCTGGTGCGTCGGCTCTCAGAAACGCCAGAGTGCAAGGAGCAGAGTCTTACCCGCCATGCTGTCTGTGTCTCTCTCGTAGGGTCGTGCTCGCCGTGACGGCCGTCTTCGAGCAGTACGTGGAGCTCTTTGTGGCGTGGTTCCCGTTCTACTACCTCTTCAAGTGCATGTTCCTCGGGCTGCTGCTCGTGCCAAACACCAAGGTAGGCTTCGCTCTTCGCTTGCGGACTTTGGCAAAGGTGAGCTGCTGTGTGAGGACGGTTTGTGGCTCTAACGCGTGGTGATGCTGATGGTGCAGTTTGCCCACGTGCTCTACGACGGCTTCGTGGAGCCTGGCGTGGCCGCGCTCAAGCGCGAGTTTGACGTGAACGTCCAGCCGGTGCTCGAGGCGCTCATGCTCAAGTGAGGCTGCTCGTTTCCGGTCTGCCGAGTCGCTCAGCCATCCCTCGTTTCCTAACTCTCCCCTCGCATGCCTCAGACACGGCCACTGGTTCCACCAGCAACTGCTCGCGCGCTCGCTGTCGCTCTTCCAGGACCACGAGCTCGTCGCTCTCGAGCGTGAACTCCAGGATAAGCTTTCGGACGTTCGGGTAAGCTGCTCGATTCTGGACAAATGAGGAGGTCGTCTCTTCAGCGGCTGACGATCGATCCTCATCGTTATCGCAACTTGGGATATCTGCAGGAGGAGCAGCGCGATCGCCACCGCCGCCTCAAGACCGCGCAGCACACCGCCATCGAAGGATAGACGACTCCGATGATCACCGACTCCCGCTCCCGGGCCTCATACGCGCACACCTTCACATGTTCATCAGCTCTTTATGAAGAAAAATCGACCTACTTTGGATGGCTGCACTTCTGAGATGAGGGGCTCCTCCAGATATGACACCTCCGCTTCTACCTTTGCTTTGGATGCTGAGGCTCTGGATGTGCTGCATCAGGGGTTGAGCGTGGTGTTGAGCAGACTGCTGCTGCCTCCTTTCTTCTTCTTCTTGCTACTCTGCTGCTTCTTGCTGCTCGTCACCACGCCGTCTACTGGCGTCGCGAGCGGGATCGCGATGACGTGCTGGTGGCGCTGCTGCTGTCCACCTGCGCCAGACGCAGACTTGTGAGATGAGCCGTACGACGGCATGTGCACGTTGTTGATTGTCTCGTCGCTGTGAGGCGAGAGCCGCGGCGCGCAGCAGCCGACGAAGAACACGATGAGCGCCGTGAAGCACGCCGCGCAGCCGGCGATGAGTCCGAAGACGCCGCCCGCCATGCCCAGATCCAGGATGCCCATGATGAGCAGGTAGCCGCCGAGCCCGCGGTACGTGTACAAGAAGCCAAAGTACTTGCGCAGGAACGCGTCCGAGTACCGAAAGCGGCACTCGAAGAGCAGCAGCAGCAGCGCGAAGAGCATCACGTAGAGAGCCACGAGCGTCGCCGGCACGTCGAGAAAGAGCAGCGACGTGAGGCTCCCGGCGCCTGCGAGCATCTGGATCACGGCGGTGAGCACGTTGAGCGTGCGCACGGCGTTCACGAGGTACGCGACGCTCACGCGCTTGACTTGGAAGTCGCTCGACGTCATCTCTTGATCGGTCTTGAGCGCGCGCTTCGGGGTCTGCCACGCAAGAAGCGACTTGTTGCCAGCGGAGACGATTGCCAAATGCTACGTCGAGGGAGTCAGAAAGAGAGAGAGAGAGAGAGAGAGAGAGAGAGAGAGAGAGAGAGAGAGAGAGAGAGAGA
>JAADWH010000426.1:0-23055 GCA_023335995.1 Globisporangium nagaii
AGAGAGAGAGAGAGAGAGAGAGTAAGCACATGGACGCTCCTTGATATCAGCAGACTCAAAGCAGCAACCACAGCAAGCGCACGTACGCGGTAGTACTCGAGTCCGGCGCCTTCGAGCAGCTTGAGGATCTTGTCGTGCAGACGGCCCTTCTTGGGCACGGCGAAGAGCAGGTTGTCGTCCGAGGTGGTGGCCATCGTGGCTGCGGATCTGCTGAAGGCTGTGTGGGAGGACGCGTGCGCACCGGGCGGAAGATTGCGGAATGGCGAAAGGCGGCAGCGCGCGTGGACTGCGCTTGGAATGCCGAAGAAGCGCGCGTGTTGCTCAAGCGGAGCTGGTGACCGACCATTCATCCAATTGCGTCATTGTGAATGTGAATCTTGCAGCGACTGGTCAATAGAGCAGGCTAGCGATGTGGTTGGCCGAAATCGCGGCTCAGAGATAGTTTTAGCCAATGGAAACGGGAGCGAGCGCTTGACACGCCGAGTTAACAGCCACAAGCTTTTTCCTGGGCGGGTGGAAGCTCGGCTCAACTCGCAAGGCGAGGCTGCCGCGACCGCGCAGATCCGGCGCGAGGTGGCGAAGGGCGGAAGGAGGGAGGGCTGCGTGCGCCACTGTTATGCGCTGAAGGTGCTTGGCGAGCGACGAGATCAGCCTGGGCTTTGCGAGCAGCGACGATCGCCCAGCTATTTTTCTGGTGTCAATCTCGAAACGAATAAACGCTTAGACATTGATGTGGAGGTTTGTATGCAACTTTCGCTTGTCTTATTGCTGGGTTTCCTGAAAGTCGTCGTTTGTGATTGGTCACTTCAGATGTGCCACTTCAGGGACGCTTGGAAGGGTACTTCAGGGACATTGAAAAAAAATGCTCGACAGCAAAAAAGCTGGGACGAAGAACCGAAAGCGAAAAGCATGAACGAGACCGAGTTCCGCCGCCAGCTCGAGCGCTTCCCCGTTGTGCGCAAGAAGACGTACGCGCGCGTGGAGTGGAACTCGCTGGTGCGTCTCGCAACTGCAGCGCTCTTTCTGCTGTGTTGCTGTGCGAGTTCTGTTGCGCCGTTGCGCGACGACTGACACCTGGATACTTTCGTTCGTTTTGTCGTTTGCCTCCAGTACGACAAGGACGCCGCGCAGTCGACGATCACGCCGCTTAGCGACGACAGCCAGCGTGCGTTCATGCATACAAGCGACACACAGCAGTCTGTGTGCTTACTCTCCCATAACCCCACTGCTTTGTGCTTGGCTGCAACATCAACAGAGAGCACGATCCGCGCGACCGACTCGCTGCGCGACGCCATGGGCAAGTTCCTCGACGCGTACTTCTCCGGGCAGGAGATCGTCAAGATCCAGCGAGAGTTCGAGAAGGTGTGCTTTGTATGCCTTTTTGCTGCTGGTGTGCCGCGTTGGTGTCTGATAGTGCGTTTCCTCGCTTGTGTGACATTGACACAGGCGCAAGGCGACTTCCTCTCTGGGTTGTGCCTGGAAGACGTGAACGATCTCTGCGCGCAGTTCGTCCAGTCGAACGAGTAAATAACAAGCCAATCTGCAGTCGATGAGCGCGCCAGTGACTCTGCTCCAGTGGGGGGGAATTTATTAAGCCAAAGAAGCGAGGGAATTGAGAACTGGGAGGAGCTCGATGCGCTGCTGCTGTCGCTCATGCACTCTGTTACTTCTTAGGGCGTCGCGCTCGCAAGCCCCTGCGTCGCCAGCTCGTGCCGCTTCCGGAACGCGCGGCTCTGCTCGGGATTCAGGAACGGCGACGTGCTCCAGGAGATCACGAGCGTGCGCAGCTGGTCGGTGGTGATGTCGAACGAAATCATGTCCAGCAGCGCTTCCTGTTTGTTGCCAGTGCAGTGGTAATCAGTCAGCATCGTGACAATCGAGTTTGTACAGGTACCACACACTTGTACACACAAAGACGCACCACATGCTGGTACTCGGCTTCGTACGCAGCGAGCTCGTGTCCGATGAACTGGTAGTAGTCGATCGGCGCCAGCGCGAGAGATCCTGCTGCTCCGACATCTTGGTCAGCGCTGGCTGCTTTGACTATTCACGCAGGAAAGCAAGAGGCGGTATGAGTACACGCACAGAAAGAGCATAGAAGCAAAGACACATCATCGCCGCCTGCTGCTGTTGCTGCCTCACCGAGATGCCGCGCTTTGTGGTGGAGGTCGTACATCTCCTGGAGCAGCTCCCCAAAGGCGTGCTTGAGCTCCTTCACCTGCGCGAAGAGCTCTTCCGCCAGCAGTGGATCCATCTGCGAGTTGCCGCCCAGACCTGTGAATGCCGTCATGAGCGGCTCGCTCGCAGCGGACGAGCTGTCGCTGGACGCGCTCAACTCGTCACGACACGCGTTGAGTGCGGTCTGGAAGCCCTCGAGGAGGGCGATGCCCGCGCGCTCCTTCTCGTACCACTGCGCACTCTTGCTCTGCATCGCAGCGAAGATCTGCGCAGTGCTGCTGCTGCTGCTGGTAGCGGCATCCGCGGCGGCCGAAGGCGCCGTCTTCTTCTTAGCCATCGCGCGATTGGCGGTACACGACGGACGCCTCGTGTTGTTGTTGTTGTGTGTCAAACAAGCAAAACGTCGCGACGATTTCATTCCTTATTTTAGCGTCCATTTTCAGTCTTCTTTTACAAAAGTATCGATGAAATGGACGCTAAAAGACGGCGCTCAAACGACTCTTTATCTCGATAGCCGAGTTACCCAGCACGACGCAAAAGCGGACACACTTTTCACACGTGGAAAGCTCACAACGACGACGACGACAACGACGACAGCATGCGCCTCCGTGTCGCGCTCTTGCTGAGCCTGTGCCTGCTGCTGCTCGCGCTGCAGCCGCACGCGGCCGACGCCAAGAAGCAGAAGCAGAAGAAACCGGCGAAGGCGCCGACGAGCAGCGCCGAGGACGCGCCAGCGCCAGCGCCGACGCACAGCGCGCGCGATGACGACCCGACGGTCAAGGCTGTGCGCAAGCTGCGCAACACGGCGATGCGCCACATGGACAAGAAGGAGTTCGAGCAGGCGATCGAGACGATCCGCGAGGCGATCGCGAAGATGCACGACCGCGTGTTTGGCGAGGCGCGCGCGCGCGTCGTGGACCCGAAGGAGCAGTCGATGGACGCCTCGTACTACGCACAGCTGCTGAGCGACTACGGCACGGTGCTCATCCGCGACCAGCAGTACGACGAGGCCGCGGACGTGCTGGAGGACGCGACGGCGATGACGAAGAAGATCTTTGGCGAGAGCCACCCGTCGTACGGGCTCGCGATCCGCAGCCTCGCGGACGCGTACATGGCGAAGAAGGAGTACCGCAAGGCGCTCGACAAGTACAAGACGCTGCGTCGCCACGTGAAGCTCGGGCTCGGCGTGACCCACGAGGCGTACATGGAGGCGAGTCTGCGCATCGGCGAGGCGTACAAGCAGCTGGGCGACCTCAAGCGCGCGCTCAAGGTGTACAAGAAGGTGATCAAGGATCAGGACGGACAGGTGAACATGGAGACGAAAGGCGTCGCGGAAATCTTCATGGAGCTCGCGACGACGCAGAACCTGCTGGGTGTGGACGCGAGCGAGGCGATCCAGAACGCCGAGGCTGCGCGCGAGATGTTCAAGACCCGCGACGGCGACGACACGATCAACTACGCGTTCAGCCTGAACGCGCTCGCGGGGGTCAAAATGCGCGAGCAGAAGATCGAGGAGGCGTACCAGCTGCTGCACCAGGCGCATAACATCGCGCTGCGCATCTACGGCGAGGGTCACAAGATGGTGCTCGCGAGCGGCAAGACGCTACGCGACGTGAAGAAGCGCATGGACGAGCTGCGCGCGGCGGCTGCAGAGGCGAAGGATGCGAGCGCCGAGAAGGAGGAGCTGTAGAGCCATGGAGGATGTGGTGGCGGCAATGAAGCTTTTCATTTTTGACGCATCATTGGATACTGTTGTGTCTCGTACTGTGGTGCGTGACGTGCTGTACTCGCTTCGCTTTGATCCGAGTTTGGATCTTTTGGGCACGAAGAGGCGTGGAAGAAATGGATGGAAACTGCGAACGCATCGGGACGGACGAGTGGGGATGGATCGCGTGGTCGCCATTCCAGATCCGCCCGTCCGACAGAGAGAGCGCCACCTGCATTGCATTGCATCGCACCACTTGTCGCCACGCACAGCAGCACAGCAGCACAGCAGCAGATCGCGATCGAACTGAAGAACACACGAATAGCAGCATGGCGGACCTGGAGCGCGCAGACCAGTTCAGTTTCCTGTACGAGAACCGCGAGCCGTGCAACACAATCGCGCTGCTGCAGCTCGGGCTCACGGTTGCGTCCTTCGTGTTCACGTACACGGTCTGGTGGGCGGGGCTCTTCGGCGTGATCGTCGCCGCGATGGGCTACTACGGCTCCGTACAGCCCGTGATCCAGAGCAAAGTCAGCTTCATCCAATTCGTGAGTCGTGCTATGATTGACTGGCTGCATGCTGAGTGCACTGCTCGCATAGACAAACACAGATACACTGACACGGCTGCTCTCTCTCTCTCTCTCTCTCTCTCTCTCTCTCTCTCTCTCTGCATGCATTGCACGACAGTACTACTTTGGGAACTGCTTCATGCTGCTGCTGCAGGGCTTCTCGGCGGTCGTGCTGCTCGTTCTCGTGGGCGAGTGGGAAGACTTCGACGTCTGGGCATGGATCGTGCTCATCGTCGGCAGTATGGCGTTCGCGCTGCTCATCTACGTCACGGTGCGAATGTCTGCGCTCGAACGCATTTTGCAACGAGCTGACTGACTGACTGAGCTGCGTGTGCGGATGGATGTACAGTGGGTCGCCATCGAGAGATCGTACTCGTACCGAGCAGAGCTCATGCGCAACCCGCCGCCGTCGGAGAACATCTACGGCACGTCAACCAGCGGACACGTCTACACGGCGATGCCGAACGTGTACAAAGGGCCAGCGGAGATCAAGACCATCTAGGCTCCCAGCAGCGAGCGGTGTGCTTGTGGCACCGCTCGCTCAGCTCGGCGTGTCTTGAGTCACCACCATCGTTGCCAACTGGCTGCGGCTCTCCAGCTGCATGACTGTATTCATAACTTGCCAAATCCAAGTCGCTTTACATGGTTATTTCTGTCGTATCAAGTCAATGCTGCATCCTCAATTGCCAACTCCGGCGAAGCGCTTCTCCATCGTGGCTCTGCATCCAGCAACAACGCAGCTCGGTTGTCTCCGGTATTGACACAGCGCACACGCCAGCAGCCACAACTGCATTCTGGCACCTGCGGAGCTTGATAGGAGCACAAGCAGCCACCTCCGCATCGAGTCCACGCGCAGGCGACTCGCTCAGCTTCTAAGGTATGCAGAGCCGCGATCTCGACCCATGATCGGTTTCCGCATTTTCGCGTCTTCAACCTAGCCGCTTCTTATTGCAACATCCTGGCGGTTTCTTATGGCAACATTCGGGGAACATTCCGTCCGGTCCCGATCGTCCCGGACCGGACCGCGGTCCGACAGCCGAAAAACTCGCTGGCTCGCTTTTTGCTGGCTCGGATTGGTTGGCTGGAGCGCGATTGGAGCGCGAGTCGACGACCAAGAGCGCCGATTTGGTATGGAAAAAGCCGTGCGGGTGGGGTTCTGGACTTGCGCTTTGTATGGTGTGAGAGGCTTGGAGCGAGCGCCGCCGACCGCGTCGATGGTTCATTTATTCTTTTGGGACAAATTTGAGAAAGAAGAATGGTTTCCTTGAAGCTCCAGAAGCGGTGCGTTGTCTGCCTGCTGTGTGTGTGTGTGTGTGTGTGTGTACGAGCAGCAGTGGCAGTGTGCGAGTGAGTGCGCGAGCGGGTGAAGGCAGCAGAGTGAAGCGATCGAGCAACCACAGGACGCAGCGACGGATGACCAAGCGCGCAGATCGAGTCGACGACAGGACAGGACAGCAGGGATGAGCCAGCCTTCCTGCCACCCACAGCACCGCCGATCCCAGCAGCAGCTCTGCTCGCGACGCTCACTCCACTCTCGCTCCCGCACTGCTGGATTTCCTGCTGCTGTGCACTCCCGAGCGAAGCGCTGTTCTCTTCATCGCGAGCCAAAATGCTGACATGTGAACTTGTGATTTCCTTGCGTCCTCCCGTCACAGCCTCGCCGCTTCCGTGTTGAAGTGCGGCAAGCGCAAGGTCTGGTTGGACCCTAACGAGTCGACCGAGATCGCGCTGGCGAACTCCCGCCAGAACATCCGCAAGCTGGTGAAGGATGGCTTTGTCATCAAGAAGCCAGAAGTGATCCACTCGCGCGCGCGTTTCCAGAAGCGTAACGAGGCGAAGCGTAAGGGTCGCCACACCGGCATCGGTAAGCGTCGCGGTACGGCGAACGCGCGTCTGCCGTTCAAGGTCATCTGGATGCGCCGCATGCGTGTGCTCCGCCGTCTTCTTCGCAAGTACCGTGAGGCGAAGAAGATCGACAAGCACATCTACCACGAGCTGTACATGCGCTCGAAGGGTAACCAGTTCAAGAACAAGCGTGTGCTCATGGAGACGATCCACAAGATGAAGGCCGAGCGTACGCGCGAGAAGACCCTCAAGGAGCAGTCGGAGGCTCGCAAGGAGAAGGCCAAGAACGCGCGCGACCGCAAGGCTGCGAAGAACGCGGCTGCGGTCGTCAAGGAGGAGCCGAAGGCCGTCGCGGCCAAGGCTGCCACCAAGCCGGCCAAGAAGTAAGCGACGCGCGTCGTGTTTTGTCTCCACGACAGACGACGTTCATCGCGGGCTTCCGGACATGAATAAATCCAAAGATCCATGCATCTTTTGTCCCATTATTCAGTGTTCGTCCTTTGCGCCACACGTCGTTCTTGTCTGTCGATCTCTTCTCTTCTCATGCTTGTGTCGATGGTGTCTGCCTGTTGTCCGAGTCGTGGCGTCACGCACTAGTTGTGGTCGCCCTCCTCGTGTGTCTTTGCCATGGAGAAGACAACACACTTTGGATCGATGGAGCCCATTAAAGTACGACAAACCATCAAACAGCATACTCACATCGCCAGTTTCCACACGACAGCAAACAACACACAGCAAAAACAAGCATGAGCGTCGTCAAGAAGGAAGAGGCGGAGGAGCTGCTCTTCATGAGCGACTTTGGGCCGATCTCCAACGCCAAGCTCCACGAGGTGCACAACACCCACTGGTGCAGCGCGTCGCTCTGTCTCTGTCTCTCTCGCCTGTGATAAGTGGCGCTAACGCTCGTTTCCCCGTTGTCTCTCCATTCGTGCAGACGTTCGATGTGCTGCCGAACCTCATCGACGTGCTCAAGGACATTCAGTCGGCTGCGTCGCACCAGGAGACGACGCGCATCGGCGACATCTCGGCATCGGTGCGTTGTCGCGATCCTTTCGTGTCTTCTGCTGTTATGGCGGCGATCCATCACGAGTTGGCAATGCAGGTCGGTTGGAGCTGTGATGATACTAACAACCCGCTGTGCTGCTCTTCCCCCTCGTCTCTCTCTCTCTCTCTCTCTCTCTCTCTCTCTCTCTCTCTCGTTCAGGCTGTCGCTGTGAAGCAAAAGTACGCCGAGGCGCTCGAGCTGCTGCGCGCGCTTCCAGGCACGGACACGTCGCTCGAGGAGCAGGAGACGGCGATCGAGGACGCGAAGAAGGAGCTCAAGCGCATCAGGTGCGTTTCGACGCTTGCTGTTACCTTTCTGCATTCGGATGCAGCGAGCGCCGCTGAGTCGTGTTCCAAACTAATCGTCTCGCTCTCTCTTCTCCTGTCGTTGTTGACGACTGTGGATGCAGCGACCAGGTGGAGCTGTACAGCCACACGCTGTATCGCGGGACGGACGAGCCTCGCGCAGAGATCAACGACGCCTTCTCTAGAAAGAGCTTGTAGGCACGCACGCCGCGTGTTCGTTTGCGAAATGATGCTATATTATCACAATGCCATTTGCTTCTCAGACGAAGAGCTCATTCCGTATTTATTCCATCCATCCATCCATTCATTCAGAGGAGAGGGCAAACAGAACCGTTCGTTTATTAACATGTCTAGTAGAAGCCGAACGAGGCGAGGAACTTCTTCGAGAACTCGACGCCGAGGAAGCACGCGGCGTTCGCCGGGAACGCACGCGCGAGCGCCGGACCCATGCCCTTGAAGAGCGCGCCGGCGCCTTCCTCCTTCATGAGCACCTGGTAGCAGTGCATCACGCCGCGGTACGTGCCCTCCGGCGCCGTCTGGATGCGCGACTTGATCACGTCAGCTGGGATCGCGATGGTCCAGTTGATCATGCCAGCAAAGCCGCCGGCCACGAACACGCGGAACGCAGACGCCTCCTTGCCCTCAGGGGTCAGCGCGCGCTTGATCGCCTCGAAACCACCAAAGTAGCCGACCGAGCTGCGCAGTAGTTTCGCAGCAGCAGAGCAGAGTGCAGGTGACGCAAGTGTCAGTCAAGATCGATTCCAGCGAGGAGCTACGCAATGCACTGCAAACAGATGAACGAGAGAGAGAGAGCGAAACGCACCCTGGCACGTCGCGAAGGAGAGTAGCCTCCCAGCCGCGGAAGATGCTCGAGATGCCGCCAGTCTTGTACAGCTTCTTGGCGCAGTCCACCATGCCGTTGTAGAGCGCCGGCTCGCCGCGGGACACGGCTTGCGCCTGGATCTGGAGCAAGCACTTGATGCGCTCACCTGGAGCCATCACGACCTACCAAACGGATGCATGATTTCATGCATACGTCAACACTTTGCACACCACAACTTCAACTGATCATGGTGCAAGCAGGTCTGTTCAACAGCAGCAGGGAAGAGCGTAGACGTACAGTGGCTGGGATCGCAGAGAAGCCACCGGCAAACATGAGCTGGCCCATCGAGAGCTGCTGGTGGTCTGGCGTGCCCATACCCTTGCGCTGCATTCGGCAACAAGTCACAAACAGCAGCAAAAAGGCAATCAGTGCGAGCTCCGACAATATCAAAGTGGAGCACGCTCGACTATAGCAGCAGCAACGCACCGCAATGAGCTTGCCCATGTCGTTACCCCAGAAGCAGACAGCGAAAATGGGGGTCACGCCGACGAGCGGCGCCGACATGCCGCGGTAGAGGCCAGCAAACTGCAGTTGAGATCGACAGCGTTAGCGAGTGCACAGAGTCACGAGCGAAGCGAACATACACACACACACTTACCCCGTCCTTTGCGATGAGCTTGCGCGCGCAGTCGACCGCGCCAGTGTACATTGGCGGCTGGCCAGGCGCTGGCTTCTCCATGGTCTGGATGTTCACCTTGATCAGATCCAGCGGGTGACCCGTGGCGACGAGACACACACCTGAGCACAACAAAGGAAGAAGAGCAGCAGCAGAAGTAGCGTCGTCAGTGCCAATCGAGCGGAGTGTACACGCTGCATCCTATTTGCGCTGGACGTACCGCCGAATCCACCGGTGATGAACGAGACGAGTCCCGACGTAGCTGTTCGCGGAGACAGACAGACATGATGCAAAGCGGTCAGGGCAACCAGCACATACAACGAGAGAGAGAGAGAGAAGGCGACAGACGTACGCTGCGGCTGCTTGGCGGACATGGTGCTTGCAAGTAGCGAGGAGGAGGCGGCGGCTGCGGCGAGTGCGTCTGCGTGCGTGCGGGCGGATGCGGTTGTGAAGCGATCGCGAAGCGTTTGCAGCGGCACGTTCAAGAGCGCTCGAGGATCTCACGTTTAGTAAAACGGCAGCCCCTCTATCTGCAACGTGGCGATATACAGTGGAGGCTGCATCAGCAGGTTGCGCGTTAGAGGTGCGGCCATTGCGTTTCAAGACCTCCAAATTACGAAAATACCACAACTCGAGCTGATAAACGCGCTTCAATTGGCATAACCCTTTGAGCTACAGTGACGGTACATCTGAATACAGGATTAGCCCTTTTAGCAGCTGCAAAAACGAGAAAAGGATCTGCAGCAGGTACAACAGGCGAGAAGGCGAAATTGCGTTTCAGCTTTCGCCACCTTGAGATAGCAGCACCGCTTTCGATGCGATATCGAGCTCCTTGCGCTGTGGCAACAATGCGTGCAGCGAAAAGCCTCGGTCACCTTCCTGGGTCGTGCTCTGCTAGTCGACGAGTTGAAGCGCCACGCCAGCATGCCGATTCTGGCCATTGTATCCCTCAGACTCGCTGTCGGAGCTCCAGTACAATGATGGCAGCTCTCAGCGTTGCTTTACAGCAGCCGGCTTCTGGAGCATTCTCAGCGAGCCCTTCTCGCTCGTTGTCCAGGAATGCGCTCTTTGAGCTTGTCCATCTTGTCGATGTACATGGACACAGCGAACCCCATTCAGCAGTGACTATGCGCACTCATCGCTACAGCAAGCAACGGTGATCGCGAGCCAGCCATTCTGATGAGAGCAAGCGAACCATCGAGGCGCCATCTCGCTCAGCCACCTCGGAACGTTGCTGTGATGCCGCAGCGGATCATTGGCACAGCGCTCGTGCCGATTCGGTGGTGGTCGAGTTTTGCCTTATTGCGAGAGAAAAAAAGAGGCGAAAAGAGTGCTCGAAAGAGCATTTTTGGTCGAGGCAGAGTGACGGCTCGTCCCTCGTTTGACATTGGTTTCGGGACAGTTCGCCTCTTCTGGCTTTTTTTTCCCTTTCTTTTCGTCGAAAAGAATTGCGCTGGCGGCTCAAAGGCGGCATTGTTGTTTTTGCCACGTCCTGCGCAAGTGGCTCTCAAGAGAAACCGGGACGGTCGGCTCAAGATCACCGCCGGAGCGAGCGAGCGAGAGTTGCGAAAGAGGGGATCCATCTCAGATCGCCCATTTGCTTTTCTCCCTCCTCTTTGCCGCGCCTGCCTCCTGCCTGCCTGCCTGCTCGTGTGTGTGTCGGTGTGAATAAAAAAAAAAGAAAAGAAGAGAGAGCACGGAGCATTGCCTCTCGATTTGCGATTCACCCGAGCGTGCACATTTTTGCATTTGTTGCGTAGACAGCCTCTCTGCGTGTGCGTGTGTCCGTGTGAGACTGTGTGTGTGTGTCTGTGGCCCGTTGGTCTCTCGTCTCGATTGGAGTCGGAGAGCTAAGCAAGCACGAAGAAGAAGAAGAACCGCCACCAAGCCATCACCACGATGTCCAGCATGTCGCTGAACCAGCACTTCAAGAAGCGAAAGAGCCGCACGTCGTCCGTGAGCAGCAGCAGCGGCGGCGGCATGCGCCGCGCGCTCCCGTCGTTGACGAGCACCGAGTTCGTTTTGGACGCCGCGCCGCTGAAGACCGAATCAAGCGCCGCATCGTCCGCCAGCACTTCGGCCACCTCCTCGACATCCTTGAGCCAAGCGAGCAGCGAGAGTGCGAGCCTCGCGGCTGCGCTCACAGCGCTCCAAGTGTCACTGAAGCGCGAGTTCGAGAGCTTCACGCCGCCGACGCCCGCCGTGTCGCCCGTGCACCGGCCGTCATCCAAGCGCGCGCGGTTCGACTTCCCAGGCGTGGACGAGTGCGAGCCAGTGCCCGAGTTGCAGGGTAAAGTGAGTCCCGCGCCGAAAGCCCGCGGCGCGCTGCTCGCAGTCAGCACGCGCATCAAGTTCGAGCTCGAGAAGCACATGCGCAGGAACTCGGAGCGCAGCCAGCAGCGGCCGAAGAAGAGGAAGCAGCTGAGCTACTTCGCGATCATCGGCGCGTTCCACCAAGCGGCGCACGAGCGCAGCGTCGGGCTGAAGACGCATTCGCTCGACCGCAGTGCTGTCGACGCCGTGTCCGACGACCGGAGGTAGCAGCAGCAGCTCTCCCTCGCGTCTGTAGAGTACCACCCCGCTGTAGCTAGCTATCTATTGCCATTCTTTTGCTTTTTGAGAATATTTTATCCACCCATTTCGTGCAGCAGCGCATGCTGATGTTCCGTCACCGCGTTGTGGCAGAGCGATTTTCATTTGCGCCGCCACGTTCCTCTTCGCGACGCACGCGTCCATGCGCGCCATGGTGGGCTCTTCGTGTGCTCACTGTGGGCATATCCTCCCACGTGCATCACCACTCGATTCGGCTTTCGCGCAGCGCCACTCACTGCCGAGAAACCTTTGGATCTTTGCGAGCGAGCGAAATGGGTGGAACTCGCTCGCAGCGGCTTGGGTGGTTCTCAGAACCGAGGGCGAGACGCGCTGCTGGCCCGGCGCTGCTCCGTCGGCAAACAGAGACGACGAGATCGCGGCTGGTTCACGCTCGTTTGCTGCTCGCCATTGCTCGCTTCTGTCCGCCAGAGGGGTCTCTAATCGAGCTGCTCGTGATTGGCGTTGGCACTTTTTGGTATCAGGCAGCGAGCGACATCCATCCCATCGGCTCACGCTGTCGCAGGACGAGTCACGCGCTGTTCATCCAGCATGCAAGCGAGGAAGCGCACGAGCATGGGGGCAGTGCTGGAGGCGGATAGGGCGGGATGGAGAAGGCGCTGGTCGAGCGCGTCGCGGAAGAAACGCGCGCGTCGTGCCGTCATCCACTTCCCTTTTCCTCATCCTCATTCTTCAACTGCCGCCGCTGAGTCTGAGTCTGACTCGCTCGATCTGTGACAAGGTGGCTGCCACATATGTTCTGTATCCAACCGCCGGATGCTGTGGCTTGCATCAATTACGACAGGCTATCGATTTACTGCTCTCGCAAGCGATCAGATTGCGGAGTTTTCTCTGCTGACCGCATCGGATCGCATTATGGGTACGCATTCGCACTCCTTCAACGCGATCGGATTCAGAGGGGTATCCCATGTCAGATCTCAACGACGCTTCCAAAAAGTGTCGAAAAGCTCCCTTCCTCTGCCCCCGCATGACTTGCTCCGCGCGCGCAGCATCAGGTGCCGCTGGTGTGGCCGCTGCGTCCGTCAAACGAACGCCCATGCGCATGTGTGCACTGCATCGAGACTTCAGCCAGGCAGACGACTGCTGCGGTGCCAGCCCAGCAGCGCTCGCGCTCGCATCTGAGGATCCAAGCAGCCCGCGCGTTCTGATGCACGTGGCGTGCTGTCTCTCAGCGCAACCAATGTTGCTGGCTGTTCCTGTTAAGCAGCGAAACGCTCCGTTACGCTGCCTACCGCGCGCTCAAAATAGCCCTCGCTGTGCGTTTGCAGGTCACCTGCGTGACCGAAAGCTGTCAGACTGGCTGTCGCACCAGCAGCAGCAGCAGGAGGCACGCGGCGGTGCTGGCTGCTCTAGCGGATCTGGGCGGAGGATGGCATCTCCACTGGTCTGCTTGGCTCGCTTCCAGAGCCAAAATTAGCGCCTCGCGCTCATCCGTGCGGGTCTGTCTGTCTGTGCGCTGACGGCACATCCAGACGACGCATTTGATTGCAAGCGGGACGCAGCGCGGCGCCATCCAGCAAACACAAGGAGCTCGTCCAGCCACACGAAGCACACGAAGTACGACAACAGCAGCAGCAGCCAACCAACGAACGGCACGCGACCTGCTGGGAAGAATCACATAGAGAGAGAGATGGGGTGCGACAAGCACGAGCAGAGCTCGGTGTCGAAGCTCTGGTACGTAGGTGTGATCCTGAGCATCATTGGGTCGATCGCGACCAACATGGGCGTCAACATGCAAAAGTACTCGTTCATGAACGAGGCCAAGCGCTCCATCAAGCTCAAGCGCGGCTACTTCCGGCAGCCGTTCTGGGTGTTTGGTACGTCAGCGACTGCATCCATGTTCCCTTCGCAGAGACAACTTGCTGACGGCAATCGAGAGTTTCGTTCGCAGGACTCGCACTGGTGGTCGGCGGCAGCGGACTCGACTTTGTGGCACTGGGCTTCCTGCCGCAGTCGCTCGCGACGCCCGTGGGCGGCTCCACCATGGTGGCCAACGTCGTCTTCGCCTCGCTCTTCCTCAAAGAAAAGTTTAGCCGCACGGTGTGTCAGCAAGCGTGCTATTGCCGACAAGTGTCTCGCTGTGCTGAACTAACAAGCTCGCTATTGCTGTCCTCCCATTCGCACCAGGACGCTATGGGCACAGCGCTCGTGCTCATCGGGATCTGCATCGTCGCGGCGTTCGCGGAGAAAGAGAGCGGCTGCTACACGGTGGACGAGCTCGTGAATCTGTATAGCGAGCCGCTCTTCGTGATGTACATCGTCGTCATGGGGCTCTCGTGCATCGGGCTCTACATTCTCGCCAAGAAAATGGAGCAGCTGTTGCGCGACTTTGGCGCGTCCTCGTTCAAGTACAAGCGGTTCGCGAGAGTGCGTCCATGGCTCTCGATCCATCGCACTATGCTTGACTTTGGTTGTGGACAGCCATTCTCTGACAAAAGCTGCGGCGATGTCAATACCCTCTCCTGTTGCAGCTCCACCCGCTGTGCTACCCGGCGCTCTCGGGCGTCTTTGGCGCGCAGTCGATCCTCTTTGCCAAGTCCGTCGCGGAGCTCGTGAAGACGTCGGCCGAAGGCACGAACCAGTTCGTGAACTTCGGCACCTACGCCATCTCGCTCAGCATGTTTGCCTGCATCTTCCTCCAGGTGCGAACTGAAAAACTCACAGCATTGCTGGGAATCGTCCGACATGCTCGAAACGGTGATTCATACTGACATCTCGGTTCGCAGATCCACTGGCTCGCGCACGGGCTGCAGTCCTTCGACGCTGTCTTCATCGTGCCGGTCTTCCAGTGCTTCTTCATCTCCGTCTCGATCTTCGGCGGCGGCGTCTACTTTAAGGAGTTCTCCAAGATGACCGCCCTCGCAGTGCGTACATGCACACCTGTCGCCACCGTTGCGATGTGGCCACTCACCCAGTCAACCCTGTCCTCCTTACTCTGCCTGTCCAGCTCGGGATGTTCTTCTTCGGCGCGTCCGTGACGCTCAGCGGCGTGTACTTGCTCTCGAAGCGCGAGATGAACGTGCTGCGACCGGTGGGCAAATTCCGCGCCGCCGTCAAGATGATCATCTTCATCAAGCGCGCGCAGAAGGCGCGCAACATCGAGCACCGGTGGGTCGTCCCGCTGCTCTCCAAGTGCTCACCCGAGCCGCCGCCGACCATCAAGGGCGTCAAGGCGCCGGGACTGCCCAAGGCGCCGTCGTTCAAGATCTCCAAGGCGTCGGTCATGCCCGTGGACACCGCGCGGTTCTCATCGGGACCGTCAGTCGACTCGTGTCCGAACATCGAGCTCACGTGCTCCATTCGAGAAAACGGCGACGCCGAGGACGCGAGCCTGCAGACCGCGCTCGACTCGTCCAGCTCTCAGATCGAGCTCGCGCCGAAGAAGAGCGACACGAACAAGTAGATTCTAGACGCCACTGCTACTTTGTATCATAGCATTCTCAACCGAAACACGACCCCACCGATTTTATGAACTCTCGACAATGCTGGCATTCTGGACGAATCGATTCCTTGATTTTGCTGATCACTCTGCATCCAGCTTTCTATTGTGTAGTGGAGAGCGCGCCGCGCAGCGAGTCGAGGAGCTCCTGGTGCACGTCGTTCGTCGCCGGGAACTCAAACTGGTTGCCCGTGATGAGCTCGTAGAGCAGGATGTAGCGGCGCGAGAGCTCGAGCACGAGCTCCTTTGGCGCCTCGGGGAGCACGGCGTCGTTGTACGGGTCGCAGTGGTCCTTGAACCAGAGGCGCAGAAACTCCTTGTCGATGTTCTCCGGCGAGAGCTTTTGGCGCATGCGCTCGTCGTACGAGTGCGCGAGCCAGTAGCGGCTCGAGTCCGGCGTGTGGATCTCGTCGATGAGCAGGATCTGGCCGTCCGCGTCCACGCCGAACTCGTACTTGGTATCCACGAGGATGAGTCCGCGCTGCGCCGCCTGCGCCTGGCCGAACGCGAAGAGCTCGAGCGCCTTCTGCGCGCAGTAGTCCCACTGCTGCTGCGTCATGCGGCCGCTGTGCACGACCTCCTCGGCTGAGATGAGCTCGTCGTGCGTGTCGTCCTTGGTCGTGGGCGTCACGAGGTTCTGCGGGAGCTTCTGGTGCTGCACGAAGCCGTCCGGGAGCGCGTGGCCACAGAAGTCGCGGCTGCCCTTGGCGTAGTTCGTCCACATGGACGTGCTCGTGGAGCCCGTGATGTAGCCGCGCACGACGAACTCGACCGGAAAGACCGTGCACTTCTTGCAGAGCATTGCGGACGCGTGCGGCGACGACAGCACGTGGTTGGGCACGATATGGCGCGTGGCGTCGAACCACCAGGCGCTCGTCATCGTGAGCACACGGCCCTTGAGCGGCACGGACGCGAGCGCGCGGTCGAACGCGCTCTGGCGGTCCGTCGACACGAGCAGCACGCGGTCCGCGAACACGTACACGTCGCGCACCTTGCCCACGATCTGCTGGAACGGTGGCACGTCGGCGGCGAGCGGCGCCAGCGACGTGGCCGTGAGGCACTGCGCCGGGTTGATGCGCGCCACGTACGTCTGCGTGCGCGCCTCGGCCTCCGCGACGATCGAGCTCATTGCTTGCGTGTGTCTTGGTGCGTCTTGGTGCGCACAAGGTGGAGCGTGTGGTGGTGATTGGCGCACGTCGAAGTTGCGTTGGCGCTGTGGTGTTGAAGGGGGGATGGTGGTAACAGCCGCCGAGACTTCAAAAATCGCGCCAGCCAATTGCCGAAATCGGACTTTAGCGGACAGCCTTCACCCAACAAAAAAATCACAAAAAAAAAGAGCTGCTCGTAAAAACACACATCTCGTAAAAACGCTCCTTTTCGCCCAGCAGCAACAGCTGGTCCTGCGAAAAGCGATGTGAGAAGATATCGCATCTCGCAGGGGAAAGTGAAAGCGCGCTCGTTGAAGTCAACAGGCGCGGTCGCAACACCTCGACAAGCACGTGGCGGCAAGCGGAACGGTGCAGGAATGTGGAGGAGCAGCCAAACGCGCGGTGGTCTCGTTGACTGGCGGACCACTGCGACACAGACAGCAGCCATGTGGCCGACGCTGGGTGCGTTCATTGAGCTCTGCGCACGCGGGTTCTCGCGCGAAAGGATGCCAAATAATGGAGGAACATGCGCAGGCGCGAGGCGTCGCTCGCGTTCTCTCCGGACTGTCCATTGCCGCCGACGCAGGCAGAGAGCGTCGCACCCTTGTTTCGCACGAAAAGAAAAGAAAATCACCGCGCGCAGATTGCCAGCCGCTTTTGCTGCAAAACGCGCGAAGGGTCGCCGACTTATTCTCTGGCGACATATTCGGAGAGAAAAAGCGATATGCACTTTTTGGATCGCCTCGCCGATCCGTCGATCCATCCGTCGATCGTTCTTCCACGCTCGAAGAGTTCGGCGGTGACGACATGGCGGGCAGCCATTGCTCCGCCCAGCTGTTCTCGCGTCAGCCCAGCTGAGCTGCTGGCTGCGTTGCGATCTGCATGCACTGTTCGAGGGAAGATTCGAGACCGGATAGACACCAAAGCTGCCATTTCATTACGAGGACGCTTGCGCTTCCTGACACTAAACGCGGACACTATTGGACGCCGCCTTGCCCGGACTACTTCCTACCTATCTGCTCTCTTAATCGTACTTCTCCTTAACTATTGTCTACTTGCTATTGTTCACCACCCCTACTTCTTCCTCGCTCGCTGGCTCCTACTTGCTCTCTTGAACACCCAACAACTGCACCTACGACGACCGATTTAACAGAGAATGGACTTGAGCGACATGCTCACGTTGCGCTCGTCCGCGAGCGCCGGCGACGCCGAGGGCGACCAGACCCGGTGCGGCGACCGTGGCTCGCTCCCAGTGCCGTCCTCCATGTCGTCGTCGTCCTCCGAGAGCGCGGCCGCCAGCGCCGATGAGGACGTGATCATCTTCGTGGCTCCTGCGGCTGCAGACTCGGACTCAGAACCAGTTGCAGTCGAGGGGGCGCTGCGGCCGCCGCGCTTGATGAGCTCCTCGGCAGCGGGGGACGCGAGGCGGCCCGCTGAGATGCCCTTCGCCGCCGTGTTCGGGTCCTGCATGATGCACTCGAGCGTGTACTCGAACGCCGCGATCTTCTTCGCGATGTACTCCTTGTTCGATCCCTTGGCCACCGCGAGTGACTCGCGCAGCATGTCGATGCTCTTCTGCAGACTGCGGATCTGCCGGTGCGGCCAGCGCTGGATGCCGTGGCGCCGGCAGATCTTCTTGAGTAGCGTCGCGCAGATGCCGAACTTGCGCGCCACAGCCGCGATCGGCATGTTGAAGCACTTGCGCAGGTCCTCGAGCTGCACGACCGGCCCGTACCGCTTCGTGCGCTCGGACGGCGAGTGGGACGGCGCCGCCAGCGACGAGTACCCGCTGGACGCCACGGGGCTCACACTGCTGCTCAAGCCGCCGCCGAACACGCCGAACTGGGACGACAGCGACAGCAGGGACGCGTCCGCGCGAGGCGGCGGCATCTGGACCGTCAGGTCCACCTTGGACCGGTAGCTCGGCGCGCTCGTGGACAGCGAGGACGATGGCGTCGGCGGTGGGCTCTGGACGACCGCATTGCGTTTGAGCGAGATGAGGATCTCGCCCATGAGCATGTCGTCCGTGGACAGCTGCTGGCTGGTGCTAGTGGCGTTCAGAATGTGGTCCATGAGGGCTGCGGACGGATTGGATTGTGGATCTGGATCCCGTCGTGTGGTGCTCTTGTGCTCGGACACGCGCGTAGAGAAGTGAGGCGTCTGGACGTCCGAGGGGCCGCGGTCGCTCGCCTCGGGACGAGGGCGGAAAAGCAGACCAGGAGGGACCTGATCGCCTCCGCTCGCAACCCACTTGCCCCCGCCCCAAAAGAGTTGACTCTTCTGCCTCGTCGTGCGCTTTTGCTGCCGGAGTCCATCTCCATTTCGGCTTTTTGGTTTGGACCGCAGCGTTCCTCTTCGATATTTTGGATTTGCGGCAAAGAACCCTGCCAAAGCTGATAGTAGCTGGTCGCTGTTCCGCGAGCAGCAGCTTGCTGCAGTGTCTGATTCGTGACACTCCGAGAAGAATTCGCGCGGCGGGTTGCGTTCTTGCGACTTGTGCGCACACAGCGGCGACTACGTTATCACAGTATCTCTGGGAGGATCTTTCGACCCCGGCGCTTGCAGACGGCTCTCGTCCAGCTGCTCGCTGCTCGCTGCTCGCGCGTCGGCGCTAAGCCCGGCAAATCGCATCGCATCGCATCGCTGCCTCGCTTTCTTCGCGCCTCGAGCTCGCCTTGGAGCACGCACTGTGCGCAGCGCCGCGACTCGAGCTGTCCTGCGTGGCTCTCTCGCGCCAGGCTACTTACTGTACACCACATTAAAATTTGCACGCCACTTTGTTTGGCGAGCATCGAGCGGAGACGCGAGCGAGCTTTTCGGCACGAAAACTTCGCTCTGTCCTCAAAAGTCCCGCGCGCCACCTCGCCACATCTGCGCCGACACTTGCAGACAGTGCTTTCTCCGCGGCAGTCGGCGAGCCCAGCATGCGCTCGCACCTCGGCAGCGACTGCGGATAGTGCTGGCGGCAGAGACAGGAGCGCACTTGATTCCTCTATGCCCGCTCCAAATAGACAGACCCGCGTTAAAAATACTTTTCTCTCTCCGCGACCAAAGCGGCGATCTTTCCGTCTTCATCGTTTTGACACGCAGCTGAGTCGCCGGGGAACGTGGATGGGTGCGGCGATGTCATCATTCGTGGAACAATTGACTCGCGCGTGCGCGCGCGCGGCGGCGTCACGACCTCGCACACACTCCCGACTGCCGATTTGGTCGGCGCGCGCTGGCCGTCCATCCGTCTCCGGAAGGAGCCGCGATCTTTCGCGACCCTTCGCGCGCCGAACCCATCTGGCTGGCTGCCGCCGCCGCCGCCGCTCCTTTGTTTCCATGGCTCCCACGATCGACCATGGTCATGCTCGCGCGAGTGCTCGTGCTTTCGCGCAGGCTCTTGTTCGCTGCATGCGCGCGCTGTTCTGCCAGCCCACGCCCGAATCTATCCCGCCAACTTTCTTATCGTTCGTTTCTTTCTTTTTCAGCGCACTTCTGGCAGGTCTCGCGGTCGTCCAACCAAACGCAGCGGCGAAACCGCCGGCGGACGGATCTTCTCCGCGTCCCCTCCGCGGTTTCATTGTTGAGACACTTGAGGGCAGCCAGGCGAAAGAGACGAATCGGAAAACTGGCCGGGCGGAGTTGTTCTTCATAGTGGATGCAAGTCAAAACGATGCGGCCGGAAAAGTTTTCCTACCTTTTTATAGCGTTAAGAGGGCGGAAAACTTAAGAAAATCCCCTTTTAACTCGACCGCGAAGGAGCGGAGTTCCGATCTGTCGACGAAAACGGCGCGCAGATCCGCTGGCACGCTAGATAAAGAGGGTGCTTGCTGTTGCAGCCCCTCTGGGCTCGACCTCGCCGAGTCTCGTGCTGGCAAAGCCGATGGCAGCACTTGCGAAGGCTGCCTGCCAGTCGCTCGATGATGGCTTCAAAATGCAGCAAACAATCTGGCTAGAGCGGCGGGTTTGTGGAATTGCACAAGTGCGCTAACCACTGGAGCACCCCTGCGCACTCGCGCATGGATGGCGGGCAGCTTCGCTTGTGAGGATTTGCTTTCACCTCGCACTTCGCGCGCAGCCAAAATGGCGGCCGGAAAGCGGCTGCGATTCCTGGACGCATTTGTGAACGCATTCTGATTGCGGGAAACAAGCGCGAAAGCGTCCTCAGCGACATTGCGCAGCGAGCTCGCCCGCTTCAGAATTGCTCTCGCTCCAGTCAGAATCGCAGCGGACGAACACTTTGGCTGCTGTGCGAGTTAGTCAGCGAGCAAGAGCGCAGCGCGCCGACACCGGCGCGGAAGCTTGAAGCGAGTGCGGAGAACTGCTGCGCGCCGCTGTTTGCATGGCGCTCTGTCACGAACGAGGTTGGCGAGAGCGTTCTCAGCGCTGCGGCGAGTTTGGCTCTTTCGATGGATGCTGCGACTGTTTGGGTGCGCTCGTGCAGCTGAGCGCTCGGGTTGTGGGTCGGACGGAGCAGCCACTTTACAGCAGCAGCAGCAGCAATGTGCGACAGCTTCGTTCTCTCGAGATGATGTTGGCTGCGCTCGACAAGCACAGCTACGATGAGCGAACAACGAGGATGTCACAATCTCATTTCAGTGACTGTCCCGTTCCGGTGCCGAATGCGTTCGCTGCTCTTATTCGCTCGCTGGCGTTGAATGGAGACCTCTCGGTCTCTCTCTCAGCTTCTCCACTTTGTAGCACTTGGTCTCAGCTTCGGCGAAAGGAACGCAGCTCCGCACGCGAGCTCTTCCGTTCGTGCTTCGCTGGTGTGTCTGCCGCAGTTCCCATCGGCTCACATGTGAGCCACAAAGTGAAGGAGCGGGAGCGCAGTCTGCTGGCAGCGTTGTCGCGAATCGCTCGTGCAGATGGCAGCAACCGCAGGCGTGAGAGTCTTCCGGCAATCGACGAGGAGCGCTCAGGCGACAAGGCGAGCGAGCGAGAGAAGCACTTGATTCGCTTCTCGCAGATGCTGGCGCCGGACCGGGTGATTCGCCCGTCCCTAATGTAGTGTGCAAACACACCAGGTGTCACAGCTTTTCCTCGATTTGGGGAAAAGCATCAGCAAGAGACTGAGAAAATGGCGGCCAATCCCAAAGCATCCTCGGCAGCTTTTCTCGTCCCTCCTTGACGATCACGACGGACACGACGAGATGTCCAGAAGCGGGCGGCAAACAAGCTGAAGAAAAAGCCGCGGACGGCAATCAGATCACCACGACAAGAGCCGGCGAGCCAGACGCTGCAGTGCACGCCGCCAGCTGCTGCTTTGTTGCCCACATCCCGCCATCCCGTGCAAACTCAAGGCGAAAAGAGTGTGCGAGCGAGCGCAAAAAGGTTCGTTCGCTCGTCGCGAAAAACAAACAGCAGAGAAAATTCACGTCAGCCTCAACCCGAACCGCCGAGTGTGCACTCGTCCTCTCGTTTACGGTCCGAAGTGGATGTGCGCGTGTTGCGCAGGGTATGTTGTATCGCAGTCCAGCAGAACATCTTTTCGGAAAACCAGAGATCGCTTTACAGAGGTATCCGTTCTCCGCAGTGCAATCCACCAAAACAAAACCAAACTGAACTCGGGAGCAAACGCTGGCTGCTGGGACCGGTTCCTCAGACAGCAACAGCCAAAGCAATCCGTTCAGCCGCCAAAGGGCAAGTTGACAAATTTAGCGCAGGCCACACAAGCGAGCAAACGCGCAAGCAAGCAAACCGACAAGCGAGCGCGGACCAGACCACACACCCGCGCGCACATTCGCCCCCCGCACCCACAAGCGAGAAGCACGAGCACGAGCACGAGCAAGCCATGTCGGACGTCGTGCCGTCATTCTTCCCGACGCCGCACGAGATCGCCGGCGGGCTGCGCTGGATGCGCGAGCACCCGGTCGTGGCCACGGCAGCCGCCGCCGCTGCGACCGCCGTGAGCGTACTCACGTACCTCAAGGCGCGCGCCGAGCTGGACGGCGACGGACGCGCGGCGGACGCGTCCGCAGGGGACGCGCGCTCGACGACGACGAGCAAGTCGCTGGTCGAGACGCCGTCCCGAGAGCGCTTCCCGACGTGGAGCGACAGCGACGAGGACCTGCACGCGACCGCCGAGACAGCGGCGGCGGCGCAGGCAACCGCAGCAGCAGCCACAGCCACAGCCGCAGACAGCGCGCTGCTTCTGCACACGTCCAAGCACCAGCGGACAAGAGGAGACGACGAGGTGTACAGCGCGACCGAGAGCGAGGTGTCGACGACGTCGCCGACCGTGCGGCGGTCCCATCCGAACTCGGCGAGCGTCAGTAACTTTGCGTTCAGCTGCGCCGCGGACCAGGACGAGGAGCCCAGCGCCGCGCAGTCCGCGTCCGCAGCAGTTGAGCGAGAGCGGATGGCGGAGGACGTGCGCGCGCTAACGAAGGACGTCGCGGGGCTGCGCTTCGGGTTCCCGGAGAGCGTGCTGGAGGAGGACGAGGATAACTCGGCGTCGCCGCAGTGGGGGTGGTACGTGTCCACGACGCCTCCAGACGAGTACTACGCATAGAAGATAGGTGAACGCGAAGGTGCGGCAGTGCTGACTGGCGAAGGGCTTTCGGCTCCAGAGCAAGCGACCCGAGCGGAGCAGTGTGGAGCGAGAGTGAGGATGGCGTCACGGAGAGCAACTGTGCGGGCAGCCAGGCAGCCAGCAGAATCTCACGAGCGCGTCCCAAACTCATCTCGTCGAAGAAATCCACCCTCAAGCGCTCCCCCAGCCGCG
>JAADWH010000427.1:0-23033 GCA_023335995.1 Globisporangium nagaii
GTCGGCGTGCCTCGGTCCGCTGCATACGGTGATGCACGAGGCGCCGCTCACGTGCCTCATCACGTACAAGGGCACGGCGCAGAACCTGACGGGCGAGGTGACGGAGATCCACGACAAGTGCCACGAGGTCAAGGACGCGGCCAAGGCTGCGGCCGCCGGCTCCTCGCACAGCAGCAGCAGCGCGGCCAAGGACACGGTCACGTCTCCAGCGCCGACCACGAGCGCCGCGGTGTCGATGAACAGCAAGGTGCTCGCGGCCGCGATCGCAGGCTGCGCGGCGGTCGTCTCACTCCTCTTCTAAGTATCCCTCTCGTAGTGCATGGTGCATCCATTTTTGCTGTTTCCGCCCACGTCCGCGCTGCTCTTGAGCTGCTGCCTGGCAGCGTCATGCGTCGTTTTCTGCTCTGCCGTTCTCTCCACTCCGCGCTGGGCCATGTCGCGTCCGGACTGGCCAGCGCTCTCGTGGTCGTCGTCGCGAGAGAACCTGGAAGGTGTCGTTGTGCATCGATTCTGCAGCCTGTCAAAGTGAATAAAGCGGTGCCGATATACACTAAAACACTCCATACTTTGATTTAGTGGTCACTGCACTGTGTTGTCTCTCGTCTCCCAATATAACCCATGATATTCACTTGGCGCGTGTAAGTGGAGCGTCGGATAGATTGGAAATAGAACGTCCACCATAGTAAATGGCAACAGCAGCTCTCGGCACCGAAAGTTCGAGCCAATTCTTCTCACGCACAGAGCCAGGAGCAAGGAGCCGAGAATGGGCAGAGCCTACGACGGCAAGAAGCGATGGAACGAGACGGTGCTGCGCGAGAACGCCGCTGCGGCTCCGGCGCAGCGCGCCAAGAAGACCAAGCGCTTCTCTGGTGCGTCGTCGTCTCGCGGCATCTCACGCGTGTGGCTTGTTGCTCGTGTACGCAATAGACTGGCAAGCGCTGTGCGTGCTCACATGCGTGTCTGCTGTTTTATGCGCTCAGGTCGCACGATGAAGCTGAGCAAGGCGATGCAGCACGTGGACGAGGAGACGCGCGCGATCGTGCGCAACGCGCGGCTCGACGCGCTTGAGGCCGACAACTTTGGCGTCGACGCGGCCGAGACCGGCGACGGCGCGGACGACGCGAGCGACGATCTGTACGTGGACGAGGACGACGCTTCAGCCACCGCCGCCGCCACCGCGAAGGACAAGAAAGCGCGCAAGAGCCGCAAGCCCGCGCCAAAGACGTACGTGTCTTTGCATGCGTGCTGCTCGTGTCGTCGGCTGGCTGTGTATTGAGATGGTTGTGATGTCTTCCTTGCTATTCTCCGCAGCAAAGCGAACAAATGGAAGGTGAAGAGCCTCGCGCAGCTGGTGTTCGAAGAGCACGGCGACGCGGCGGCTCGAACAGACGGCGATGCCGCCGCAGCAGCGCCGACGTACATTTCCGCGGCTGCTGGCGCGTCAACTCGGCCAGCGAGGCGCTTCTGCTGCGTCTGCGGCTTCTTTGCAGTCTACGCGTGCACGCGGTGCGGCTCTCGCTACTGCCGCGTCAAGTGCGGCGAGTACCACAAGGAGAGCGGCTGCCTCAAGTTCGGCCTCTAGCGCTCCTGTACCAAGTAGTTCCCAGGCGCAGGAAGGGAGTATTTATTATCAGACACATGCCGAGAATGCACGAGAGCTCTCGCTCGCAATGAGTCTTTGAGTGGGATACGTGACGCCTGCGGCTTGAGCTCTTCAAGGGGCGTGTGGCGGGGAAGTGAGCAGCTCCATGCGGTTCCTGCGCGCACGCGCCGCTGCTGTCCACTGAAGTGAACACCCACGCTTCAACTCCTGGAAGCCACAGGAATCGCTGAAGAGCTGATCTGACACCACCGCGAGTGAGCGCGGATGAATCACACAGCTCTCAGGCGGAGAGCGCGCGGAGCTCTCGCGAAGCGACAGATTCTACACGCGCGGCGCTCGCTCCTTTCGCTGTCCGCACACACCGCCGAGCATTGCAGCTCCATTGGTCCGGCGTGACTTCGCCAAACGCTCCAACAGCTGGTTTCGCGGCACGGCACAGCCCGTACCCCCCAGCGTAACCCTCTGACACCATCATCAAGCTTTTCACGCGAGCACACAACGAGAGAACCGAGCAGCTCATTTGAGAGCTAGCATCGGTGCACCCGTACAGCACGCGTGACTCAACTCATATCGGTCGCGGCACGGCAGCATGCAGCAGCTCCGGCCGCTGTCGTCCCTATCGGCGCTGACGCTCGCGGACGCCACCGCGGATGCGTCGTCCACGCGCTCGGCGTTCCAGTTCTCGGATGCGCTCGAGAGCGTGTGCATGCTGGACGACGTGTCCGACGCCGTCATGTCCTCAAAGCGCGACGGAGACGACCTGCCGGACATCATGTCCTCCAAGCGCGACCAGGTGCAGCAGTTTCGCATCCCGAACGAACCCGCCGCCTCGGCCGTTGCAGCCCACGCGAATCACGCGAGGAGGACGCTCCGGGTCGTCCGGAACGACGCCGAGGGCTACTCCGCCAGTCTCCGCCCGGACCTCCCGCCAGCCCAGCTCTTCAGCCGCGAGCACGCAGCACTGGCGTTCAACGCTTTCGCCGCGGGCTTCGCGATCACATTCCTGCGCTACGCGTTCCGGCCGCTGCTCGTCGCGTACCTGAGCATGCATCACCGCAACCAGTTCATGTCGGCGCGGTACCTGCTCGAGTGGCCCGGCGCGCTCGCTGTCGTCGTTGGTCTCTGGTCCGACTGCGTACCGCTGAGCGGCCACCGACGCAAGCCGTACATGGTGCTCGGCTGGCTCACGAGCTTCTTCATGTTCACGGGCGTCGTGATCGTCACGCTGCTCTCGCCGGCCAAGATCCTGCTCTTCGTGGACGACCACAAGCGCGGCGAAGCCGTCGCCACGTCCGACCTCGAGACGTACCCGTCGCAGTTCGCCGTGCTCTACGTCACATTCGGCGTCCTCGGCGCACTGGGGCTGCAGGTGGCGTACGTGGTCTCGCTCGCACTGACCGTCGAGCTGGCGCAGCGCGAGCCGCTGTACAAGCGCGGACGGCTGCAAGCCTCGTACCTGCTGCTGTTCTACGTCGCCGCGATGCTCGCGCAGTTCTTCGTGTCGAAAGTGCTCTTCCCGACCGAGGACGACGACAGCGAGCCGCTGCGGTCGACGATCACCATGGGTGAAGCCGGCGTCGTGCTGTCCACATGCAGCGTCATCGCGTTCCCCGTCATGCTCTTCTTCCTCAAGGACGAGCGCGTGCTGCCTCGCGAGCCTCAAGGCAGCAGCTGCAAAGCTCTGCTGACTCTGCTTCAAGAGCGCACCAAGGAGCTCTTCGAGTTCTGCCAACAGCAGGTGGTGTACCGCGTGGTCCTCTTTGTCTGCGGCATCGTGCTCGTGCTCGGTCTCTACAACCAGAACCTGCGCGACGCCGTGGCCGTGTGGTCGGGGATCACGCCGCAGAAGGCACTGAACGTGCAGGTGGGGCAGAACGCGTGCATCGTGCTCGGCATCGCGCTCTGGCGCCTCTGGCTCGTGAACACGTCGTGGCAAAGGCTCGTGCTCGTCGGCGTCTGCTTCTACGTGCTCTGCTGCGCCACGCTCACGATGCCCACGGTGTACGCCTGGGTGCGTCGCGACTGGTTCTTCTTCGTGCTCACCGCGCTGCTGGAAGTGCCCAAGGGCTGGCTCAAGCTCTACGCCGTCGTGCCCGCGACCGAGATCGCGGAGGCTGGCCGCGAGGGCGTGACAGTCGGACTCATCTTCTCGTTCCAGTGGCTCGTGTACATCGCAGCGAACACGCTCTCGACGATGCTGAGCCACGTGATCGGCACGAACGTGACGAAGACCCAGGTGCTCGCGGACTCGGCCGAGACCCGCAGCGCAGTGTTCACGGCCGCTGCGGTCTACTACATGATCAACCTGAGCAGTATCCTGCTCGCGTCGATGCTGCCGCAGCAGAAGATCGCGGCGCAGCAGATGCGCGTGTTCGGCAAGCGTACCAGAGCCATGGGGTTTATCATCGCCATCGGCTTCGCAGTGCTCCTGGTCTACTGCCTCGTGGCCAACATCGTGGCGATCCAGGCGTCTTCGTAGGAGACTCGAGTGCATCCCACCCAACGCTATTTATCATATAATCTAATGTACCGCGCATTCAGCTCTATGGGCTTCAGGCTTTTCTGCTGCTACCGCCGCGCTGCTTGCGCTTGAGGATTTGCTGCGTCTCGTCGCTCAGCACCTGCGCCGCTATCTTCTGCTGCGCGTCCACAAGCCGCAGCTTGGCTTCCTGTTGCTTGCGGAGCTCCTCGTCTTTCTTGGACTGCAGCTCCTTGATCGCGAGCAAGCCGCGCCGCTCGAGGTCTTCGCGCAGCGCGTTCGCGTGCAGCATGCGCATGCGGCGCTGCTCATCCTCAAAGCGCTGGCGCTCTAGCTCCGCGAGGCGCGCCGCCTCTCTCTGCTTGTCTGCGAGCGCAGCTCGCGTGACCTCGCGCTTGGCGTTCTCTTCTTGCACGCGAAGCGTGTACGCGAGCTGCTTCCTGCGCAGCTCCTCTCTGCTGAGCGCTTTCTTGGGAGGCGCCTTGACTTTCAGCTTGTCCAGGTTGCCATTCCTCCTTGGCGTGGTGGTCGAGGACAGCTTCAGCAGCTGCTGCTGGCTCCAAGCAAGCAGCTCTGCGTCCTGCTCCTCGCTGCCGTCGTTGAGCTCTTTGTCGTCGTCTGGATCATGCAAGCCCTCAGCGTCCAAGACACCGAGAGCCGGCTCGATGAGCTCTGGCTCGGAAGGCACGAGACTGCGCCAGTAGCGCGCGACCGAGTGAATCCAGAGGACGTGGCGGAAGACCACGCCGATGCGCTTGCGCATGAACTTCTTCCGGTAGAGCGCGCTGATGAGGTTGCTTTCGGTGTCGCCCACGCCCATGGCCTTGCGCCACTGCGTCTCGATCATCATGTTGTGGTTCACGCGGTTGAGCAGCTCCTTGTGCGAGAGCTCCTCCTTGGCGCGGATTCCGCGCATGCCCCGCAGGATCTTGCGACAGAGGATCCGGAACTGCTTGAGTCGCTCTTCTCGTCGCCTGCGCATGGCTCGGAAGCCGCGCTGGATGCGCAGTGCTGCCTTGAGCGCCATGGTCTGGCGATACACGCGCCGTCCAAGGTACCCCCGGAAGAGCCGCTGGATCTGCAGCGCGCTGAAGTTGAAGTAATTGTAGTACATGGTCGCGATGCGCTGCTGCTCCAGGTGCAGTCTGTCCATCATGGTGTTCGTCTCGTCGAGCTCCTGCTCGAAGCATGTCTGGGTCTGGTTGATCCGCTCGAAGCAGCTGTGGATGCGATCCTAGGCAAAAGCACACACAGAGACAACCAGAACGCCATTCGTCAGAGCCACACGGTATCATCTATGGAGTCGCAGTAGCCAGTCCACGCACTTTGGTTGCGTGGAGCTCGCCCGCTGCCTTGTCCAGCGCCGCGTGGAGCGAGTCTTGCGACTCGAAGCGCTCCGGGTTGGATGAGTGGTGACGGCGCCGAGGGGACGGGAAGTCGGCGCCATTGCTGCTCGTGAAGTGCGGCAGCGCGAGTCGCTTGGGCGGGGACAAGATGGGCGAAGATGAGGACAAGCCGCCACGATCAGGCTTGGCGAGCGCCAGCAGCGGCAGCGAGGACAGCGACGCGTTCATATCTTGTTGCGTCAAGTGCTTCGCAACGCTCCGAGGTGTGGGATCACTGCGAAACGACGCCCCTCTCATGCTGCATAGACTGAACCCATTCATCGAGTTCAAGAGGATGTGAGTATTATCCAATGAGGTGCTGTTGCACATCAGTATTGTCCAATGAGAAGCCGCACGCTTGCCTCACAGCTGAACTTGAAGTGGAAAAACTGTACCTATCGGTCGTGGAAAGAAACGGGTCTCTCAGAGCGACTGACTGGTCGGAGAGCTCAGAAGAACAGCTCCCAATTGGAGAAAATGGTCGGAACGCCACTCGATCCTCTCCGCCTCCCGCGTTCCTCCTCGCAGACTGTTCTCGCGTGCGCAGTGTCCAGGACCATGCGACTGGCGCTCCAGTCTCGCCACCCACCGCCGCGCCACACAGCGCGTTCGCACAAACCCTCACCTCGCCATCACAGCCATGAAGGTCGCATCTGCACTCACCTGCGGACTCGTGCTATCGCTGGCCGCGTCCCAGTCGCCCCAGACCCACGCAGGCTCGAAAGTGTATGAGACCAAGTCGCGCGTGAAGCAGTGGGTGGATCCGGCGACGCCTGACGACCGCCAGGTGTACATGACCTCGCGCGGCAAGCAGTGGGTGCTCGTGATGAGCGACGAGTTCGACACGCCAGATAGGTCGTTCAAGCCCGGCGAGGACCACATGTGGACGTCGCTCGAGAAGCCCGATGGCGTCAACGGCGCGCTCGAGCTCTACTCGCACAACATGACGTCCACCACGTGCGACGAGGACAGTGCCACGTGCTACTTGTTCATCAAAGTGGTGGACGAGGTGCAGTCGACCAAGGTCTTCAACGCGTTCGTGCACCCGCCGGCGTACGAGACCGCGCAGTTCTTCTACCGCGCGGCGATGCTGCAGTCATGGAACAAGTTCTGCTTCCAGGGCGGGATGCTCGAAGCGCGCGCTCAGCTGCCTGGCGCTGTCGGCGCCAAGTCGGGGAACCCGGATCTGGGAGCCGGCAAGTCTGGCACGGTGCGCACGAACAAGTACTATCCGACGTGGCCGGGCATCTGGATGATGGGCAACCTCGGCCGCGCGATCTTCAGCGCGTCGACGAACCGCATGTGGCCGTTCTCGTACAACCGGTGCGAACCCGAGGTGTTCAACCCGGCGAACCAGCGCATCAGCGCCTGTAATCCAGACCCAGGCTTCGGCTTGAACAAGAACCAAGGCCGAGGCGCGCCAGAGATCGACCTACTCGAAGGCAGCGGCACGGCGATCTCGTCGTCGCTGCAGATCGCGCCAGGCATGCCGTCGGACTTTCGGCTCTTCCCAGCGACCAAGGCGCTGGAATCAGTCAATATCTACTGCGTGTACACGTACGACTGCAAGACGCCGGGTGCGAACTACGTGGACGTGCCCACAGCGTACTACCAGAGCAAGCGCGGCCACAAGTCCTGGTACCAGGGGCTGCGTTACGCAGCCAACAACCACTGCAGCGTCGACGCGAAGCTCAAGCAGGCGTACACCAATGTCGCCGCGTCACTCAAGAAGGGCATCGTGGAGAACACGTGCACGAGCGACACGTGTCCAGGCTCTCTGGACGTCAACTCGGATCTGGGACTGGTGGACGGCGTTGGTCCGGACCACTGGGGGATCAACGCGAACGGCACGTGCTTCCCGAAGATGAACTCGTACATGGGGGCGTACCTGTGCGACCCGGACAACACGCACGAGCTCTGCGCGGCGCCACGCAACTCGTCGGTGCGCGCCTCGGGACTCATGAAGCCGTTCAACTACCAGATGGACGCGATCTCGGCCAACTGGCCTGTGCACCTCGCCGCGTACCTCGACTACCTCGTGTACCAGGTCGAGTGGGTCACCGGCGCGAACGGCTACGTGCGCTGGATGCTCGACGGCCACGCGCTCTTCGAAGTCACGGCCGACACGTTCTCCAACGTGCCGCAGTCCGCAGCCGCTGGAGGCAGCAGCAATCCGCAGAAAGTGATGATCGAAGAGCCCATGAGCCTGATCCTGAACGTCGCGCTCTCGCGGTCCTGGGGCACGTCGCCGCCAAACCCGGGCAAGCCCTGTCGTGGCGACGGCAAGAACCCTGAGGACGCGCGAATCTGCGACTCGTTCCCCATGTACATGAAGATCGACTACATTCGCTTGTACCAGGATACCGAGGTCGCTGAGGCGAACGAGCGAGACCAGGACGCGGAAGCGGACAGCCTCATGCAGCTCGGGTGCGATCCGAAGAGCCATCCGACGAAAGAGTGGATCAACGGACACCTGGACGAGTACCAGGACCCTCTGAACCCGGCGCTGGACGTCGCGGGCAAGGCTTTCTGCCGAGTGGACGATGACTGCACCGTCGGAGACAAGCGACTGAAGCAGCTGCAGACGGGGAGCTGCATACGACAGCGCTGCGTGTGCTCCCATCCGCAGTCCTGGGGCGGACCGCGCTGCACCGTCGCGCTCGCCGAGATGGAGTCCACGAGTAAGTTCACGATGCGCGTGTACGGCCCGCCGATGGTACTCGCGCTGGGAGTCGCGGCGCTCACGCTCGGCGTCACGTTTGTCTCGGTCTGGTACTCGGTGCGGACGATGGCCAAGCAGACCGAAGTGGCGCTCAAGGCAGCCAAGGAGAAAAGAGCTGCAATGACGAATGCAAACCCCCATGCGGTGGATCTGCGCGAGTCGCTGTACCAGCAGCAGGTTCAGTACCAAGACCGGCCCTCGAAGGGCAACTTCTACCACCAGAACTTCATCTAGACGGGGTCTAGGCTATCACGGGAGTGCCCAAGGATTTGTCATGTGCTGTCAGGTTAGCTATTGAGTGAAGGCTAGAATGTGTGCCTTTGGTGGTGGCACTCTAAATTGAGAAGGCTTTGGTTCAGGTGAGACTTTGGCAGCGAGCAGAGCACTTCGCGAAACGAAGAGCTCGCAACTCCCGACAGCACCTGAATCATGCACCGTTAGCCCGCGATGCTGGCGCTCAAAGGATTTGTGCTCGAGTCCGTGCAGGAGCTCGACGACGCGCGGCTGCAGTTGCTCGCAGAGACGCTGCGCATCGACCTGCGCGGCTGCGACGACCGCCGCGACATCGAGCGCGTCGTCTCGGGGCTCGTCTGCCTCGACCAGGACACCTCGCTCGGTACGTCAACCGCTGCCTGCTGTGATCGTCTGTACGCATCTCTCTTAGGCGGCTAATCTTGTCGAGATCGTCGTGGTGCCAGGCGTGTTTCTCTCGTGGCTGCGCGCCTCCAATGAGAATGGCAGCAGGCTCACGAAGAAGAAGAGTTCATTCCACAACACCTTCGTTCCAACCATCGCGCTGCAGGATCAACAGCTCAAGCAGAAACAACAGCAGCAAGCGCACAAGAGCTCCTCAGAAGCGCCAGAGAACCAAGTGAAGGACCACCACTTGGACGAAGAGATCCAAGCACGACTCGCCGAGCTGCAGCTGCTCGAGATAGACTTCAAAGCCGCCGAGCGCGTGGCGCACACTGGCACGCCGACGTTCGAGAAGCTCAAGCAGTTCCTCGTGACGCTCACGCTGCTGCGCGCGAAAGAGGAGGAGACGCGGCGGTTCTTCCTCAAGCAGAACGCGCTGCTCAAGCGCGAGCACGCCGAGATGCGCGCCGAGACGCTGCACACGCGCGCGCAGCTCGACTTCTTCGTCGAGGGCTTCACAAACCTGCGGCTGCGGCACGACGCGCTGCTGGACAAGTCCACGCAAATGCACGCCGAGTCGGAGATCGCGCAGGAGATCTTCTTGCGCATGAGTGCGCACGAGAGCCACTTCGCGGCGATCATGGCGCACACGCTGAGCGACCAGCGAGCGAACAACGTAGCGCTCCAGGCTCAGTTTGATGCTGCGCAGACGACGATCCAAGAGCTCCAGGACAAGCAGAGGCAGCTCATGGAGCAGATCAGCCAGCTGAAGCAGACGCGGGGCGATGCGAAGAAAGACGCGCACTGCTACAAGCGGCAGCTGCGCCGGTGCAAGCAGAAGCTGCTGAAGATGGAGCAGGAGAGTGCAGACTGCGGCTTCTTCCGACTGCAGACGATGCAGCTGCGCCAGTCGTTCGCCAGTCTGCTGAGCTACTTGCGCGAGCAAGTGGTGCGCGACACGAAGAGCCCGAAGCAGCTGCTGAGCAAGGAGGCATTGCGGATCATCCATCACGCGCTCAACGGGTCTGGCGCGGATGCTTCTGTAGCAGTAGCAGTGACTCAGGTGAAAGCAGAGCCAGCGTTACAAGGCGCTGGTCCCCACGGACTCGCTGTATCCAGTGGTTCGCCTGCGATGAACACGATCCTAGAAACCAGCACTGCGGTGCATGGGCTTGCAGATCCTGCGCAAGAAGAAGAGCCACGAGTCGCAGCTCTGGTTCCGAAAGTGGTAAAGAAGAGAGCCGAGAAGAAGAAGGATCTGGACGAAGTTATGCGCGGCATCTTGCTCATGGGCGGCGCAGACGACGAGAGTGCCGCGTGCGCGCTCATTCTCAGTTCACAGCTCAAGTATGCGCCGATTGACGTGAAGCAGACGCTGCTGGGCTTTGAGGAGGAAGAGCGAGAGCGGCAGAGACAGCGGGTTGCAGATGCTGCTCTGCTTCTCACTGCTGGGTCGTCCGCTGAGAAAGGTGTCCAGCCAACAACGGTCCCGACCGTGATCCCTACGAGTGCCCCAGAGCGGCCGTTGCAGATCGCGTCGTACCAGGTCGAGATGAAGCGACAGATCGAAGATGAGATGCAGAATCGTGGTGCGAGAGGATTCATCCTGTTCAACTGGGAGTTCACGACGCACGATGCGAACCTACTGATCGGCATGGGCTTCCCAGTCGATAGCATTATTGATCTGCAGACTCCACCAGCGCCGCCTGCTGCTCTGAAACCTACATCATCTTTAACTAGTGCATCAGGGAAGCAGACGCCAGGATCGACAGCTCGAGCGACAGCAACGCCAGCGACATCTCCATCAAAGACTTCTGCCAGAGCACCAAGTGCCAGCTCGAAGACGTCAGCACTAGCAGCCACCGCATCGTCGAAATTGCCTGCAAAAGCTGCTGCTACTCCAGTCAGTCCGTCACGAGGGTCGTCTCGACAGCCGGCACCAAAGACTCCTGACGCGAATAAGAAACGATCCGTCGAGACGCCTTCAAAGCAGAGCCAGCAGGCATCCTCGTCATCTTCGAGGCGTCCAGGAGCCACGCCATCGTCAAGCCAAACCAGCAGCAAACCAGCAGCCTCTCCTGAAAAGAAGATCCCAAGTATCGACCGCAGGGCAGTCTTCAAAGGTATGCTGCACTTGTACCAGCAGGTGGCTCCAGCGACGTTCCCAGAGGAGCGTGTGCAGCTCATCCTCGGTGTTCTCGAGCAGCAGCAGGAGAAGAAAGCGACGCCGTTCGTGCAGTGGGACGACGCCACGCTCCAAACCAACGAGATGCTCGGCATGTTTGCAGAAGACGTCCACATGATGCTCTTTGTCGAGCAGGAGAACCGGAAATCGAAGAAACCAGGCGAGATGAACACACCGTCTGTGAGTTCACGAACCACCACGTCCAACAGCCCTTCTAAGCCCGGCGGTGGGAGTACGAGCCGGTCCGCAAGTCCTTCGAAAGCAGCGCCGTCAGCGGTAGGCAGGACCTCCAGAGCGGGCTCCAAGTCGCCCGTGAAGCTGACCGCGACAGCGCGCGGCTCTGGTGCAGCGGCGACCGCAACGAATCGCCGCGCGACGTCCACTGCCACATCTCGGTCCGTGTCGCCTGTGCGTCCAGCTGCTGGTGCCGGCGCGGCGTCCTCCTCCTCTTCGACAGACAAGAGCAAGCGCGCGTCTGTGGCCACGTCGTCGCCTTCGCCAAAGCCCGGCGCGTCGTCTGCTGCTTCTCCGCCACGAGCGAAAGCAGCATCGTGAGCAGCAGCGACCAAGAAATAGGTACATTTCCTCTCCCTCTGATTGGCTGAAAACCTCAATTGTTCTATTTCTGTGACGTTCAGAAGATGAGAGGTCGAGAATGTTGGTCCTTGTCAGACCCATTATGGTGAAACTGAAGAGCTCCAGAAAGAGCAGCAACGACTGACAGCATCAGTTTGGAAGGCAGGCTCTCGTGGAGAGCGAGCGAGCGAACTAGGGAACGAGCGTCATGGAGCACCAGCGCCAACAGAGACAGCGGCGCGATACGCCCGTGCCAGCGCACGTGCACCCGCTGCGAGGTGGCGCCGCCAGCGACGACCTGGAGGAGAAAGCCGGCGTCGTGCACTTGGATGGTCTCGTCGACATCCCCATGGAGGCTGACGATGAGAACGACGACGGCAGCGATGATGGCGAAACGGACACTCTCCATCGGCGCTGCAGCGATCCGCAGAGCGCACGCAAGTCGTGGACGCCGTCGACGCCGACGATTGTGCAGCTGCCGTCCAAGCAGTCGACTTTGCGACCGAGTGGCGGCGCTCCAGCGGATGGCGCACGACCTGTTCCTGCAGCGGCAACTGACGAAGAGCAGATCGACGCCGAGGTGTTCAACGCGCTGCCGCCTGAGATCCAAGACGAGATCCTCGCTGAGCGCGCAGCGAAGATGGCGCTGCAGATGGAACTCGAGAACGCTGAGCGCGAGACGAGCGAGGGCTCATCGAGAGAGGCGTCGTTCGAGCGGTACGACGAGAGCGCGACGCCTCCGTTGCTTGTCAGTGGCGGCGACGGCTGCTGGGTCTGTCGCGTGTGCACGTTCGCAAACCATCCGCAGTTGGCGGAGTGCGAGATCTGCGAGACGCTGTGCGTCCAAGCGAACGACTATTTCGCCACGGAAACAGAGCGCGACGAGCTCCGCTCCGCGAGCGAGACGCCGACCCCGACTGGTTCGAACAGCCGAAGCCGTGCCGGCAGCATGGGCAACGAGCTGTACTCGAAGCTCAGCCAGAAGCTGAGCTCGTCCGCGATGTCGCGGTCGCTCAAAAAGATCCGATTGCCGGCGACGCCAGCGGCGACCAAGCTCACGCTGAAAGAGGACCCGACCGCGGAAGATCTACTCATTGTCGCGACAGCGCAGATCCAGAAGCTGCAGTCGTCTGCGTCCCAGACGCTGCAGAACGCGAAGCAGTCGATCATCGGATCGAAGGCGGGCTCTGGTTGGAAGAGCGGCATGCATGTGGACGCGCGATTGCCGTCGTTAGAGACGATGGGCGAGCTCGGCGTGCTGCAGCGAGACCTCAACCTCAAGTGCGAAGCCGGCAACGAGCTCTACGAGAGTCTGCTCGAGCGTCTGTGGAACGCGATCTACCAGGACGCGCCACTGCTGTCGTCGTCTACGAGTGGTGGGGCGAGCCCAGCGCTGCCGAAGCGCGAGTTCGCGCGCGTCTCGGACGGCTGGGTCGACATTGGCTTCCAAGGCGTGAACCCGGACACGGACTTCCGTGGCGGCGGCGTGCTGGCGCTCAAGTGCCTCGTGTACGCGTTTGAGGCGTTCCCTCAGAAGATGCTGGAGATCATCGCGAGCCAGAAGCCGTCGCCCGGGAAGAAGTGGTACCCCGTGTGCGTCGCAGGCATCAACCTCACGTGCATGATCGCAGGTTTGCTCAAGCTGGGCAACGGCAAGTACGAGGACACGCCGGAGCCGTTCTGGACGCTCTTTGAAGAGCCCTCGGCATTCTACCAGCTGTTCTTCTACGGTAAGTCGATTTGTGTGCTGGTGCCTGCTTGAGCTCCCTCTGAAGTGTCTTTCTGACGCCTTTGGCTCGTGGCATTGCTGTGAACGTGGACAACAGCATTCGTGAAAATGGACGCTGCGTGGCGGCGGATGAACGCGTCGTACATGGAGTTTGGAGGTATGCGAGCTGCCATGCTTCGGTCGCCTGTAGTCCATCCATATCTCACTCACCTTTGGCATCGCTGCTGTCTATGCGCCGACTCGTCTGCAGTTGTGCTCAAGGCGACGCGGAAGATGGTGATTTACATGCTGGACGAGGCACCGGAGTCTCTCAACGACCTCCGCGACATCGCCGACCGGACGTTCCTCGATCGCTTCGTGGTGTGCATGACGCACCGGATCCTCGAGGACTCGGAGAATGGCGAGTGCCCGGACCCGTACAACGTGCTCGAGGACGAGAACGACGCGCTGTTGACGCCATCGCGCTCTGCGCTCTCGGCGAAGCTCACGGTCGTGTCTCCGACGCGCTAGATGCAGCATCTGCCACCCTGAACTGAACAAATACGCTAACTATTAAATGCAGAGGCGTCGCACTCGAAAGGCAATGGCAGTATGCTCCAGCGCTGAATCGGAAGATGTCTGCTCTCCATGCAAGGGACACCTCAGGGCGATTGCATGAAAGCGACACCTCAGAGTTCACCAGGCACGGCAGAGCAATGGTTCACATCGAGCCACCGCTGCTCGTGGCTGCGTCGCTTGGAGAATGCGAAGCGAAGATCACAGCCTCTTGCTGAGCATCCGCCTCGGAGGTTCTGGATTAGATACCTCTCTCTACCGCAGTTTGGCGGCGAGCGCCTGACCAGAGTGGGACGATTGCGGGGAAGCAGTCGAAGGGAGAGAACGAACGAACGAACGACGCGAAGATCGCCGGGAGGAACAGCTTCAGCGGACGGATGTGATACACTCGCGAGTCGCGAGAGCCGAGTGCAAGGCGATCAGAGATCGCCGCACGTGGACGCAGGACGCTGTGCTCGCAGGACGAGAAGCAGCAGCATGAGGCTGGGCGTATAGCGATTGCGTCGGCTGGCCAGGCGACCCTCCAGTAGCTCCCCACTTCCACTGCAATTCCAGCAGCACAAACGCAAGATCCGTCGCCAGCGAGAAATGGCGATGCGGCACGCGCTCGTGCTCGCCTTCGCGGCGCTCGCCGTGCTCTTTTGCAGCGTCTCTATCGGCCAGTGCTTCGCGCAGCGCACCACGCGCGCAAACGTCTACCGCCGCGCAGCAGCGCGAGGCGGCGGCGACAGCAGTAACTCGCTCTTCGAAGTGGCGTTCTCGAACGCAGAGGAGGACCTGCTGAAAGCCAAGCAGCGCGACGCCGCCGAGGTCATCGCGGGTTTCCTGCCGGGCAAATCCCCGCACCAGGTCGCGCGCCGCTGCGTGGAGCTCGGGCTCAAGTGCGGCGACGCCGTGGCGCCTCCGGAGCGCAACTCGGAGCAGTGGCGCAACATCCCCCGGCGCCAGTAGTGCGTGCATGTGGGAAAGATCGATGAGAGCGCAATGAGATGATGTATTGGATGGCTTGTACATGGAGGCGCTGGTTTTCCGAGTGAGAGGAATATGTTCCCAAACGTAGTTGGATATGATACATGGGGGGATGCGAGCATCTTTAATGGAGCTCTGTGTCTCGTGACTCTCTCGCTCGCTCTACTTGCCAAACGTGTGGACAAAGAAAAGCGCGTGCAGCGTCGCGACGCCAAAGACGCAGAGCATCACGAGCGGATATGCGGCGACGATGAAGTACGTGAAGAAGAGCACGCCGAGGTTCATGGCGCAGCCGAGGATCACGAAGTGGCCGACCCTCGTGTCCTCGCAGATCACCTGCTTGCCCAGGAACACGCGGTTCTCGTAGAAGCTCTTGAGCAGCTCCTCCTTCTCGGCGAAGCGGTCCTTCAGCCACTGGCTCATGTCCTCCCTGTGCGCCTCGAACGTTTCTCGGCGGTACCGCTTCATGTGGATGTGCACCTCTTTCGGGTACTGCCCGCGGATACAGCGCAGCGGCGACGGCAGCACGCCGTCTGCCAGCTCCGGGTACGCGATCGTGACGTCCAGGATCGACTCCGGGTTGAACTCCTCGACGCAGAGCTCGAAGCCGCGCACGCGCGGGTAGAGCACGTAGTTCCAGCGCGGCTCGCCGCGCTCCATCGCGAACTCGTGCGACTTGATGAGCGTCTTCTTCTCGAGGATCGTGCCTTCCGGGAACATGGACAGCCAGCTGCCGCTCGAGTACTTCTGGTACTGGTGAATCACCTTCCGGATGCGCGCTTCGTCCGTCGCCCAGCGTCGGTTCACGAACGGGAACTTCATCTGCAGCAGCGCCCAGCCCACGCCCGGCGCGAACCGGATGATCGCCTTCATCATCACGCGGATGCGGTCGTGGCAGCCGTAACGCAGCGCCAGGTTCCAGAAGAACAGCCAGTCGACCTCCGTGCGGTGGTTGCAGATGAGCATCACCTGGTCCGTAATCGAGAACGGCGCGTCGCGCGGCTCGAGGCTCTCGTCGCCCGGGTCCATCGTCACGACGATCTTCACGCCGGCGACGTACTCGAGCAAGCCCGCGAGCATGGCGAAGAACAAGCCCTCGATGACCTTCATCGCGCGCTTGTAGATGTTGCGGCCCAGGAGCGGCCGCACGATGTAGTCGAGCGGGAAGAGGAAGTAGACAACGTCCAGGAACGAGCAGACGACGATGAGCAGCAGGTAGAGCACGCCGAAGATGCACTGCATCCACGTCGACTTGGTCTCGTACCGCCGGCTAGGGTACACCGCCTTGTTGCGCAGCGGCGTGGACAGGTTCAGTGGCGTCTCGGACGCCGTCGAGTACAGCGGCGCTGGCGGCGCAGACGCAGACGCAGATGATTGTCGCGGGGCCATCCCCATCGCGGGCGTGAGCAGCGGCGGCGGCACCGGAGCCGCCAGCGGCGTCATCTCCGGCGCCGGCACAGCAGCTTTTGATGGCGCCGCTGCTGATCCGGGAGCGGCGGGTAAAGGCTGCGGCGGTGTAGTCACCGCCGCAGGAGCAGCAGCAGTCGAAGAGGCATCCATCGTCGCCGACTGCGGCTGGGAACGGGAGCGGATGGTGACTGGCGGCTGCGGACGAATCGGCGAGGTTTTCAAAGTGCGGGCGTGCGCGAGGCTCTTGTCTGACGGCGGGCGCTGTCTCTCACGAGATTGACAGAGAGCGCGCGGTTGATGATCGCCTCGGCGCGAGATGATGACGCCAAGAGGCTCGGATTCGGGAGAGCGATGGCGGAGCTAGATGCAATTTGAGAGCTCGACCATGTGAATACAGAGACCGTGCTGATCCCATAGGCAGCAGTCGCGGCGGCTCGAGGCCCACCACTCGTGACTTTTCGCACACAATTTTGAACTTTTGCACCTGGAATCTCTGAGACACGTTTGATTGCGGTTTGATGTATCAAACGAAGCCTTGCGAGTTGCATACGAGCTGACCGATCCTGCTCGCTTTCTGGACAGCACGCTCCAACTGGTGCTTCGCAGCTGCATAGTTGTGCTGACCACTCGCACTTGATTCTGACGCAGAATTGTTGCGTCGAAACGACGGAACAGCGCGGGAGGAGCATGAGACACGTGCGTCGGCTCAGATGCGCTCGACCTGCGAGTTATGATACCCGCCACTGCGAAGCAGCTGGGTCCGCTCGAAACACTCGCAGTCAGGCTGTGAGAAAGCATACCCCTCCGAATCCGAGTGTGTTAAGCATAACTAAAAATACATCCCACCCGATCCAACTTCGTCGCGTCGTGAAATGGAGCGAGCGAAATGGACCCGACGATGTCATTCGAACATGCAAGCCCAGCTGCGCGCGTGCTGAGCACGCGCGCGCACTTCGTGTATGTGATCCGAACCCACGCGTGCCTGTCCGCATGCAGCGTTCACTGGTTGCGGCAACTGCCGCCGCTACCGCTTCCGGCGACTAGGAAGCACGCCGTGGCGGGGACGAGGAGCAAGGCGTTGAAGAGAACGCAGTAGGCCAGCAGCAGCAGGAACACGGTGACCGTCGCGGATCCGGCGAGCCGAGTGAACCCGCCGAATGTGCGCAGTTGTTGCGCGTCCAACTTCTGCATCGGCAGCAAAGCGATGCCTGCGAAGCTCAGCGCGTTCACGGCGACTGTCACCGCCTGTGCGGTTGCGACGATCCAGCGCGTATGCGGCGAGTCTTCGAGCGGCGTGCCGAGCGAGAACACGGAGGCGTTCTGGAGAGCGCTGAGGAACGTGCTGCCGAAGACCTTGGAGATGGTGTAGAACGAGAGCGCCAAGCCCGCGACGCCGCCTTCAGATCCTTCCTGGGCGATCTCGGTCACTGGGACGAGCGTGGACAGTGCGACGAAGGCGTTCGAGACTCCCGTCAAGCTCGACACCGCTGCGAAGAAGACTGGATTGCGAACGACTCCGGGGATCGTGAGCGCTGACACGAGCACCTGCGACGAGATCGCCATGGCTGGCCCTGCTGCGAACACGCGTCGCCAGAGGCAGTTCATAAAGCGTCTGCTCCACACGAGAATCGTGCACATCATGACCAAGTCGTTCCCGATGCTGGAGAGCAGCTGAGCGCGCCTCGTCTCGATGTGCGACCAGACTTGGATCGCTTTCTGCGCCTCGGAGAACTTGAAGCCGAGAGTGAACGCGAAGCACGAGATGAAGCCGAGCACGCGCCACATCGCCTTCTGCTGCGTCAGCATCCAGTACTTGTCGCACTTGGTCCGGATCGACTGCTGGCAGTGATCTTCCTCTTCGTCGAGGTACAAGACCGCCATCAGGATGCTGAGCATCGAGACGAGAGCGAGCGCGAGCAGCATGAGCGGCACGTGGAGCGTGTGTCCCGGGTCGGTGACGAAGAACACGACGATGCGCGCTACCACTTGTCCGGCCACACGCGCGACCAGGTACTTCGCTTGAACGATTCCTCGATCCTCGAGCGATTCTCGCTGCGACAGCTCGACAACCATCGTGTGCACCGACACGAAGTTGATCATCGAGCCGACACTCACGCACCCAACGAGCAGCGTCACGAGGTAAACGAAGCCTTTGCCGAGCGCGTCTTCCAGGGCTTTGTCGAAGCAGAACGCGACGGTGATCGCCACCAAGCTGGTCATGACCAGCGAGAGCCCGACGACCATGTACGATTTGCGGTGGTACCCGACGAGCGGCGTGGTGTCCGCAACGAGCCCAACGAAGAACGAGAACGCGGCTGGGAGCTCTGCGAGGCGATCCACCGCCTGCGTCTCGAGCGTCGAGAACCCCAGCTCAGCGCACACCATGAGCAGCAGTCCGCTGCGCAGCCCGATGTACACGAACGCCGATGCGAACGCCGAGACCGCCAGTCCGAAGTATGCCTTGGAGAGCAGCTTCACGTCGCCGCCGGGACGGATGCCGCCAAACATGTCGTGGTTGTAGAAGTACTGTCCAGCGACGAACCGATCCATCGCTGCTGGTGTGACTGCTAAAACACACAAGCACACAGAGATTCGACCACAGCGCTTGGTGAGTATGCCAATGGCAGGCGCTCGGATTCGCGCATGTACACACAGAAAGCAGGTGCTGCAGAGCGGTCGCTCACATGCGCGTTGGCTGTCGTGGCCGCGCCTGAAGCTCGCAATGGAGTGCGGACTGCTGCTGCTGGCTGGGTTTCCGCGCTTTGCAGACGAAAAAGGCAACTCGTGAATGTGTTTTCAGAGGTTCAACCTGGATCGGATTCGACAGGGAAGCAGCTGAAGCAGGTCGAATGCAGAGTGATGGTCGCTGACAGGTGTCGAGCTGCGCTCGAATGGCCGGTCTCACGGGCCATTTGTGTGCAACTCGACTCGCGCTGCTTCTTGCTTCTTGCTGACCCACTGCTGCGTCGGATTCAGTGTCACGGAGAGCTCAGACGCTGCCAGCATTTCTCCAGTTGCGTAGATCTGGTAGTGATCAGCCCCTTTCGAAACCTGTGAACACGAACCCCGACAAAGTCACAAAACGGTTTTGCATTGCAAGGTTTAAAAAGGAAATGAAAGTGTACACATAACGCATGTCCTGCGCCTGGATCTCTCTCTCTTTCTCTCTCTTCGGACAACGAGAGCAGCCGACCGACGCAGCACTGATTGCGCTTGGGCAGCGCTGCAGACGACGAGACAACGCCTCCAGCTCACGCTCTACACAAAATTCGTGCTGTAGTTCTCCTTCATGCCAACGTCGCTCGCCGAGCCGATCGAGAGAGCGTTCTTCGGCTGCGTCACCGTCTGCTTCTTGCGCTCGGCGTCATGCTTCTGCGCAGATCGGATCGAGAGGTACACGGCGAGGAACGTGACGAGGATCGTCAGGCCGGACGTGCCGAGCGCGAGGTACCACGGCGGGCCGTACGACGACTTGATGCTGATGGTGCCGCTGTCGTTGCTGTCCACTGTGCCCAAGGCGGTCGTGCAGCGCGGACCCGTCCACGACGCGCCGATGCACTTGCAGCGGCTCTTCACGCACGACCCGGTGCTTACCTTCGTCTTGTTGCTCGTGCAGTCGTCGTCGGTGCGGCAAAAGCCCTTGCCGGACACGTCCACCGCCAAGTTGTCGTAATCCTGGTACTCGTCGATGTGGTCCACGATCCACTGCTTCGTCGGGTGGGTCGCGGGGTCGCAGCCGACCTGCATCTTCGACCCTGGCGACGTGTCCTGGTACAGACGAATGTAGTCGACCTTCATCTTCATCGGGAACGAGTCGCAGATCTTGTTCGCCACAGGGTCCTTCCCGTCGCCGCGGCAGTTTTTGCCAGCGTTTGGCGGCGTCGTACCCCACGTGCTCGACAGTGCGACGTTGAAGATCATGTACATGGGCTCCTCGATCATCACCTTGACAGGGTTCGTCTTCGAGCCATCCTGTGGAGGGTTCGCGATGGCGCTAGCCGGAATCTCGAACAGCGGCTGCCCGGCGAGCATCCATCGAACGTACCCCGTCGGACCAGCGACCCACTCGATCTGGTACACCAAGAAGTCCTGGTACGCAGCGAGGTGGATCGGCCAGTTTGCGGAAATGGCGTCCATCTGGTACGCGAACACGTTCACCTTGTCGCTCTGCGGCACATCGCTCTTGCCACACGCCGGACTCGGGTTGCCGGGACTGCACAAGTACGCGCCGGTGTAGCCGTTCATGATCGGGTAGCACGTGCCGTTCGTGTTGATGCCCCAGTACGCCGTCGTGGAGCCGTCGATGGGGCTCACTTCCGCGTTCACATCTCGCGACGCTGGGCAGTTCGCCAGCGTGCACACATTCTCCGTCAGCCCTTTGTCGAGTGCAGCCTTGACGGTCTTGTAGTCCTGCTTCAGCTTGCCGGCTGACGCGCAAAAGTTGTTCGCGGCGTAGCGCATGCCCTGGTACCACGACTTGTGCCCGCGCTTCGTCTGGTAGAGCTTGGTTGGGAGATCAGGCGCGTTCGCGCCGGGCGTCGTACAGGAGCCCGTGTAGACACAGCCGTAGCTCTCGCCGTCAGGAGGCAGGATGCGGAAGTCGGTCGGCATGCCTGGGCCGAGCTGGATGGACGACGACACGTCCGTGCCGGCGCCTTCGAGGATATCGATCTCCGGCGCGCCGCGACCCTGGTTTGGGTTCAGCCCGTGGCCCGGGTTCGCATTGCACGCACTGATGCGCTGGTTCGACGACGGGAACGCCTTCTCATTACACTCATCGTACGAGAACGGCCACATGCGGTTCGTCGACGCGCTGAAAATGGCGCGACCGAGGTTGCCCATCATCCAGATACCCGGCCACGTCGGGTAGTACTTGGCCGTGGTCGCACGGGCGCTGGGGCCGCCGGCCAGATCTGGGTTGCCCGAGTTCGGACCCACGGCGCCGGGAAGCATCGCGCTCACTTCGACCATGCCGCCCTGGAAGCAGAACTTGTTCCACGACTGCACCATGCCTGCGCGGTAATACTGGGAAACGAGGGCAACAAGGATGCAGGACATACTCACCGTCAGTCCATACACAGCGCAGGTGCAACAACAAAACATACAGCAGCATATCCACAGACTCGCGTCACGTACAAAAGTGGTGGTCTGGTACCCTGGCGGGTTCTTGTAGTCGTTCCAGAGCTTGAGCGTTGTGGTCTCCTCCAGCGCCTGGATGTAAAAGTAGCACCGGTCGCCCTCGCACTCGGTCGACGTCATATTGTGCGAGTAGATCTCGAGCGCGGCGTTCACGCCGTCGGGCTTGTTGATCGACGTCCACATGTGGTCCTCGCCGGCCTCGAACGTGCGTCCGGGCGTGTTGAACTCGTCGCTCATCACGAGCTCCCACTGGTCGCCGCGCGTACTCACGTACACCTGCCGGTTCTCAGGCGTGGCCGGGTCCACCCACGTGCGGATGCCCGACTTGGTCGGGTACTCCACGGCGTCCACGCCGCTTGCCGCGAGCAGCGCGGCCGCCACCGCGACGGTCTTCCACTGCTGTTGCGTCGCCATGCGTTCGTTCGTGCGTGCGTCCTCGAGTCCGTCCGCTGAAGAGAGTCTGTGGCAAGGAAGGCAAGGCAGGAGGGCGGATGGATGGATGAGCTTCACGTGCGCGTTACGCCGCCAGTAGAGCGAAGGAGTCGAGCGGCTTGAGGCACACGCACACTGCGAGAGCGGGGCGGAGGCGGAGGCGCTCGAGCTGTTGCGCGTGCTGGCTGATGCGGACGCGAATGCCAGTGCGAACGCGATTCGATAGAGAGCGAGAGGAGGGACTTTCAGCGCTCGCCTCCTCAGAACCAGATGCCCTCAGCCACATACAAACGCCAAGTGGAAATCCTCAGAGCGAACGGACGACAGCGAAAAAGAAGCTGGCAGTGCCTGCTTGTAGTGCCCAAGCATCGTGATAATGGAATGTTGCTACGCAATTGATATACTAATTCTACTGACTAGCTCCTTTGTATCTTGCGAAATTTGATCTCGCCTCGAATCTTGATAATGGATTGACTATGTTCGAGTCAGCAAAGGACTGGACATTTTTTGGCAGCACTTTGTCTTTTCGATCAAGTACGAAATGAGAAATCGTATTTGAACGAGCGACGTCTGTGCGATATCCCACGTTTCGTTTATATACGATCACACAATCGGAAATGATCGGGTGGATTGCTCGATGCGACTGACGACCAAAAACAAGCGCGGTGATGTCTTCCAAACGACGTGTTCACTCTTTCACTCGCTCGCTCGCTCGCTTTCTTACACGCTTTCTTGCACGCTGCGTTCGAGCTTCACGCAGCACAACTCTCGTTAGTTCATAGCTCCAATGTCGCCACGCCTCTTCTGCCGCCGCATGCAGCCACTGCGTGTGTGGCTGTTGTTGAGCGAGTCAGGAACGAGAGCAATCGCTAACTGGTGAGGCGAAGCGTGAGCTCTTCATCGCCCGTCGATGTTAAGCAATGTCTCTCTGTTAATATCGATACAAACGACTCGTCCAAAACAACAGCAACAACAACAACAGCACAAACCCAAGCAGCGATCAATAAGCCAACGAAGAGCTCCTCTCCGAGCCACGCCGCCTCTCAGTCAGTTCGTCGTCTGTCCGATGCTCAGTGCGAACAGCAGCAGCAGCAACAGCATTTTGAGCTCACGAACCACGCGTCGTCCGCGTCGACCTCATCACCCTTCCATGCTGGCGACCGCCTCGCGCGCGAATCTGCAACACGCTACTATGAGACGGGGGCGTCGCTCA